>JAWZYT010000414.1:0-32500 GCA_034508575.1 Petrolisthes manimaculis | reverse complement strand
ACCATGTCAGATCACAAGCTCCTAATTATAGAAACCACCTTAGAATACAGGCCCATGATGGAAATTAATGGTAGCGGGTGTTCGTCTTTCTCTACTATGAATTTTTTCAGTGATAATATGGACTGGACAAGCATGAACAATGCAATCAATATTGTCAACTGGAATCAAGAGCTAAAAGACATGACTACAATAGAAATGTATGACTTTATTATAGAAAAACTCCTCTTCATTTGCTCAAAGTTTGTACCAGAAAGAAAAGTACATAGAAGAATAAATAATATACCCAGGGATAGGAAAATTCTGATGAGGAAAAGAACTAAATTGGCTGAGAAAATTCTACATAGAGAGGACAACAGAATCAAAGAACAATTGAGGAACATAGAAGAAAAGCTGGCCAAATCACATGAAGTGGAACGGATTAAAGAAGAAGAAAAAGCAGTAGAAGCTATATCCCACAACCCTAAATACTTTTATCACTATACAAAAATGAAGTCAAATGTAAGGAGCAAAATAGGACTTTTAAAACACAATGGTACACTAGTCAGTGACTCACAACAAATGACAGAAACCTTCAATATGCAATATGTATCTGCATTTAGTGTACGACAAAATAACCAAATAAACGAAGAACTTGACCCGGTGATAACAAGAACTTCAGACGTAGAGTCTAGAGATATCGACTTGAGTGAAATAGATATAGAACAATCAATATCCAGCATTAGACCTCAGGCCTCATTAGGACCAGATGGTGTCCCTGCTATATTACTGAAACAATGTATGAAAACACTATCCACACCTATCTACATCCTCTGGAGAGTATCCCTTCACACACGAGTAATTCCACCAATACTAAAAGAGGGATTTATTACGCCAATTTATAAAGGTGGCCACAGAACAGAGCCCAAAAATTACCCACCAGTCACATTAACATCACACGTAATAAAAGTGTTTGAAAAAATGGTTGTCAGCAAGCTAAATGAATACCTCGATATGCACACACTTCACAATGC
Organism: Petrolisthes manimaculis; assembly: GCA_034508575.1. Taxonomy (NCBI): domain Eukaryota; kingdom Metazoa; phylum Arthropoda; class Malacostraca; order Decapoda; family Porcellanidae; genus Petrolisthes; species Petrolisthes manimaculis. The sequence goes on along the minus strand of JAWZYT010000414.1, from coordinate 31,490 downwards.
CAAGCAACATGGATTCAGACATGGTAGATCGTGTCTATCACAACTACTGCAACACCGTATGGACATGTTACATTCACTTGAGAACGATGCCACAGTCGATTTTATTTATCTAGACTTTTCGAAAGCTTTCGACAAAGTCGACCACCAAATACTGATACAGAAACTGTCACATATTGGAATCAGAGGAAAACTGCTCAAGTGGATAAAGTGCTTTTTAGAGAACAGAAACCAAGCAGTTGTTGTAGAAGGAGTGTTGAGTGGAGTGGCACAAGGGTCAGTCATTGGCCCTTTGCTATTCTTAATATTCATGAGAGATATAGACACAAATATTTCCCATTGCACTGCATCTTTTTTTGTAGATGACACTAGACTTTTGAGTAGAGTGAGGAACAACGAAGACCTTAGAATGACACAAATGGATTTAAATAAAATATACCAGTGGGCAGCCAATAACAACATGAGTTTCAACAGCTCCAAATTGGAGTTGATGAGATACCGTCATCCCAATATTGATATCCCCAACAATTATTATAGAACACTAGAAGGACAAATAATTGAACAATACAGACACGTTAAGGATCTAGGAGTAACATTAAGTGATGATGGCAACTTTCAACAACAAATAGACAACATAGTTACAAAGGCGAGACAGACAATGGGATGGATACTAAGAACCTTTACAACAAGAGAGCCCACTGTACTGTACTGTACTTCTAACACTATATAAAGCACTTATACTTCCTCTCTTAGAGTACTGCTGTGTTCTCTGGAATCCAAGTACAGTAGGACAAATTAGAAAAGTAGAAGCAATGCAACGAACATTTACAACAAGGATGGCGGGTATGCAGGATAATAACTACTGGGAACGACTAGCGGTCCTCAAATTATACTCACTGGAAAAAAGACGAGAACAATACATAATTATATATATTTGGAAAATTATTAATGGACTTGTCCCTAATCTGGAAAATGAAAGCTCAATCTGAACAGCCAACCATGGAAGAAGAGACCTAATGTACACCATATAACGAGATGGACAACACTACATGGAAGAAGAGACCTAATGTACACCATATAACGACATGGACAACACTACATGGAAGAAGAGGCATAATGTACACCATACCACTGATATTGACGACATGGACAACACTACATGGAAGAAGAGGCCTAATGTACACCATACCACTGATATTGACGACATGGACAACACTACATGGAAGAAGAGACCTAATGTACACCATACCACCGATATTGACGACATGGACAACACTACATGGAAGAAGAGACCTAATGTACACCATACCACTGATATTGACGACATGGACAACACTACATGGAAGAAGAGACCTAATGTACACCATACCACTGATATTGACGACATGGACAACACTACATGGAAGAAGAGACCTAATGTACACCATACCACTGATATTGACTACATGGACAACACTACATGGAAGAAGAGACCTAATGTACACCATACCACTGATATTGACGACATGGACAACACTACATGGAAGAAGAGGCCTAATGTACACCATACCACTGATATTGACGACATGGACAACACTACATGGAAGAAGAGACCTAATGTACACCATACCACTGATATTGACGACATGGACAACACTACATGGAAGAAGAGACCTAATGTACACCATACCACTGATATTGACTACATGGACAACACTACATGGAAGAAGAGACCTAATGTACACCATACCACTGATATTGACGACATGGACAACACTACATGGAAGAAGAGACCTAATGTACACCATACCACTGATATTGACGACATGGACAACACTACATGGAAAAAGAGGCCTAATGTACACCATACCACTGATATTGACGACATGGACAACACTACATGGAAGAAGAGACCTAATGTACACCATACCACTGATATTGACGACATGGACAACACTACATGGAAGAAGAGACCTAATGTACACCATACCACCGATATTGACGACATGGACAACACTACAAACACTAAGAGAAAACTCCATAGCAGTGCAGGGTCCCCGGCTGTTCAACTGTATCCCACGAGAGCTACCATCATACTCTGGATCTTTAGAAAGATTCAAAACCCGACTAGACGAGGTGGTGGACAAACTCTCACTGCCCCATTATTACCAGGCCACTGAAGGGAACAGCCTGCTACATCAAGTTACACCGACCAACTAAAGGTGGCACACCAGCCACTGCCCCATTATTACCAGGCCACTGAAGGGAACAGCCTGCTACATCAAGTTACACCGACCAACTAAAGGTGGCACACCAGCGTGACCTAGGCCGTCACCCCTAAACAACATCACAGGAAATCACAGCTGTGTGTGTGTGTGTGTGTGTGTGTGTGTGTACGAGAGAGAAATGAAAACTAACAAAATGCATCATTTCTGAAAATCATTGGATACAAAAACATTAAAATCTATCACAAACTATCTATCTATCAACTGTCTGTGAACCTGAAATATTAATTAAACATTGTTAGTTCATCAATCAAAGAAGTAGACACAGTAATAATAATAATAATAATAATAATAATAATAATAATAATAATAATAATAATAATAACAACAATAACAATAATAATAATAATAATAATAATAATGATGATGAGGATGATGATGATAATTATGCTAATAATAATGATGATAATGATGCTAATAATAATAATAATAATGAGAGGTGCTGCATTACAGTTTATGGTATTTATTGAGAGAATTACCATTTTGCAGCAGTGTTGACAGATCCGAGTATTTTGCCCCAGTCATTCATTGTACATTATCACGATTATTTCCCAGTAGTTTGTCCAGGTAGTCTGCCCAGGTTAAGTCCCGGTAGTTTGTCCAGGTTAAGTCCTGGTAGTCTGCCCAGGTTAAGACCTGGTAGTCTGCCCAGGTTAAGTCCTGGTAGTCTGCCCAGGTTAAGACCTGGTAGTCTGCCCAGGTTAAGACCTGGTAGTTTGCCTATGTTAAGTCCTGGTAGTCTGCCCGGGTTAAGACCCGGTAGTCTGCCCGGGTTAAGTCCCGGTAGTCTGCCCAGGTTAAGACCTGGTAGTTTGCCTATGTTAAGTCCCGGTAGTCTTCCCGGGTTAAGACCCGGTAGTTTGTCCAGGTTAAGACCCGGTAGTTTGTCCTGGTTAAGTCATGGTAGTTTGCCTATGTTAAGACCTGGTAGTTTGTCCAGGTTAAGTCCTGGTAGTCTGCCCAGGTTAAGACCCGGTAGTTTGTCCAGGTTAAGTCCTGGTAGTCTGCCCGGGTTAAGACCCGGTAGTTTGTCCAGGTTAAGTCCTGGTAGTCTGCTGTGGTCTAGTCTAGTCTAGGTAATAGTCAAACCAGCACTATTTGATACTCTGGGTGATGGCCAGAGGTGTCTGTACTACTACCCCGGGCATCAGTCACCAGGCCTATAAACTTATAATCCACCTCTTTACCTTACCCTCCTGTCTGTCTCTCTATCTGTCTGTCTGTCTCTCAATATACTTTAGTATTTTCTCATGCTATGACTTTGTTTCCTATAAAATATCCCTTTACTCTCTATATAATATCCTTTGCTTGGCTGTACAAAGCAGGACAGAGGGAGTGTGATGAATATTTCATGGTGATGGTATAGCAAGGAATGAATTACTTGACCTGACCAACAGTAGGTAGGTGTGACCTGAGTGTGTCATGTACAGTCAAGGACACTGAGACAGCAACACAACACTACACATATGTGTTGCCAAGTATACTGTAAGATATACAAAGTATAGTTGTTCCATCTTCAAATCCAAAGTTATTTATAAAACCAAGCAGTAGCCTAAAACAACTAATTATTTCATAGTGATGAAGGCAAGCAATGATAGTATGAGTGAGTGAGAGAGATTATACATACATACATACATACATACTGTTACATATATACACATAAACAACTAATTATTTCATAGTGATGAAGGCAAGCAATGATAGTATGAGTGAGTGAGAGAGATTATACATACATACATACATACATACTGTTACATATATACACATAAACAACTAATTATTTCATAGTGATGAAGGCAAGCAATGATAGTATGAGTGAGTGAGAGAGATTATACATACATACATACATACATACTGTTACATATATACACATAAACAACTAATTATTTCATAGTGATGAAGGCAAGCAATGATAGTATGAGTGAGTGAGAGAGATTATACATACATACATACATACATACTGTTACATATATACACATAAACAACTAATTATTTCATAGTGATGAAGGCAAGCAATGACAGACCCAAAATAAATAAATAAAATTACCTGTGGATGAAGGAGTGTGCATTGATGTACAATTGATGTTGCAACACCTCTTGGTTCACACCTGTTGCAACACCTCATTAATCAATCCTACCTGGAAATGTAAATAATATAATAATCATCATAATAATAAAATATGTAACACAACAATATCTATATTTAACTACCAGTACTCTATGTTAAATATGGAAACAATTACTGTTATTATTGTTATTGTGTATATTTTTTGGGTAAATATGGAAAGAATTACCATTATTGCATACATTTTTTTCAGTAAATATTGAAGGAATTACAGTTATTGTGTATGGTTGTTGTTTTTTGTTAAATTTAAATGGGGCATTTTGAAATTAGCCTGACCTTACCTTACCTAACCTAACCTAACCTAAACCAAGGCAGACTACCAGGACCTAACCTGGACAAACGACCGGGAAATAACCGTGATAAAGTACGGGAAATGACCAGGGCAAAATACTGGGATCTAGCCAGATCTGGCAACACTGCTATAACACGGTAATTTTTTCAATAAATACAGTATTTTGCCCCGGCCATTTCCTGTACTTTACCACGGTTATTTCATGGTAGTTTGCCCAGGTTAGGTTAGGTCCGGTAGTCTGCTGTGGTCTAGGTTAGGTTAGGTAAGGTCAGGTAAGGTAGATAAGGTAAGGTTAGGTAAGGTAGATAAGGTAAGGTTAGGTAAGGTTAGGTAAGGTAAGGTAAGGTAAGGTAAGGTTAGGTTAGGTAAGGTAAGGTAAGGTAAGGCGGGGCGAGGTGAGGTAAGGTTAGGTAAGGTAAGGTAAGGTAAGGTAGATAAGGTTAGGTTAGGTAAGGTAAGGCGGGGCGGGGTGAGGTGAGGTGAGGTAAGGTAAGGTTAGGTAAGGTAAGGTCAGGTAAGGCAGGGCGAGGTAAGATAAGGTTAGGTAAGGTAAGGTCAGGTAAGGTAAGGTAAGGTCAGGTTAGGTTAATTTCAAAATGCTTCCTTTGAATGTCTTTGAAATTTGTGGATGAAATGCCATAGAATAAAATAGTTTTATAATGTTCTAAATAAGTGGGTAATGAAGGTAGAAAAAACAGTACATGATAAATGGTAATTCATTCCATATTTACCAAAACACCATAATGAAAAATGTTTTAGAATGGTCTTAATAAATAGTAATTATTAATAAATACTGTATAATATCTATATAATTAGGTAATTATTATTAAAATATACAATATAGTTAATGAAGTAATTCTGTAAATTTACCATAACAATTTTAACTCTACTAAATGAATAAATAAATTAATTAAATAGTTTTAACATTCTGTGGGACAGATGAGGACTTTTCCCAACTTATTTATCCTTTTATCACCATTTATTTATATCACAGGGATAATTTATTTACTTAACACCTTGAAATAAATAATGGTACTAAAATAATGGTAGTAATAATCTAATAATTATCTGTTTTTGCCTTATTTCATCATTTATCATCTTATTTATCCATTTATCATCATTTATTTACTTATCAACATCTTGAAATATATAATTAAAATAAAGGTAGTAATTAAATAATTATCTTATCGTCTTATTTATCCATTTATCGTCATTAATCTACATCACAGGGATCCTTTATTTACTTATCAACACCTTGGAATAACCAAGTAATAAATAATTAATTAAATACAGACAACATTTACCCGTAACAAAATCATTATCTATTTTTTCCATTCACCGGTTCGTCTTATTTCGTTATTTATCGACTTATTTATCCATTTATTACCCTTTATCTATATCTTAGGGGTCATTTATTTACTTATCAACACTTCAGAATTGTCAAGGAATAAATAATTAATTAAATAAAGTTAATATTTACAAGTGATAAATTTTTCCATTCGCAGGTTCACAATTTATCGTATTATTCTGTCATTTATCGTCTTATTTATGCATTTATCGTCACTTATCTACATCATAGGGGTCATTTATTTACTTATCAACACCTTGGAATGGTCAGGGAATAAATAATTAATTAAATAAAGACAATATTTACCTTCTAGTCTGGAAACCATGATTACCTCTGTCTGTTGGCTGTGTTGATCTCTCGTCAGTGTTACCAGCTCAGATGTTTGTTGATCTCTCATCAGTGTTACCAGCTCAGGTTTAGTAAGTTCAGTTCTGTAACTTTTCAACAGCTCCCCTTTGATTATTTATTGTTATTTATTTATTTGTTATTTATGTATTTGTTATTTTTCTTATTTATTTATTTGTTATTTTTGTTATTTATTTATTTGTTATTTATTTATTTGTTATTTTTGTTATTTATTTTGTGTGTTTTTCTACGATACCTGCTGAGTTTTTGTCTGTTTTTTTTCCACACTTCTACTACTAATATATCTTTTACTTTTTCTATATTTTAAAATAATAATTGTTCACATAATTTTGATGTATTCTGATGTATTCTGTAAATTTGGTAAATAGAGTAAACAATATTCTAAGTGTTCCTTTTCTGCACACACACACACACACACATCCTTCACATTTTTCTGATTCTCCTATAAATCACTTTCTATCACTTAATTAAATTTAGGTTGTTGATTTTTAACTTAAATTACAAAACTGATCCATACGTATTATCATATAATATATTTTCTTGGCTTATTTCTTTCTTATATTTCTTATATAATGTTAAGGCACTCAGTCTTGTTACATCAACATATCTTCCCTCAGCCTACAAGGTTGCTATGATGTTATCCTTGTTTTTACACCAGGGTACAGCTCCGGACAAAAGTCTCTCGACTCGTATGGCAGCATTTGGCATCTGATAGGGTGATGGGGGTTGGAATTAGGGGAGACTTTTCACTAAATCTTAATATTCAGTGTTTGTGTATGTGTGCTATCAGTGGGAGGACCTGTGTATGTATGTATGATAGTATACTTAGAGCCAGTGTACAGTAGTTTGTGCTTCTCTCAAGATTCAGAGTTGCCAAATGCTGCCAACCAAGTCGAGAGAGTTTTGTCCGGAGCTGTACCTACTTACTGCTAGGTAAACAGGGACATAGGGGTTTGGGAAATTTTAACAATCTGTACATGCGACTAGTCATATCTACTAAGCGCATATAAAATGAATGTTCTAGAAAGTTCATGGTAACAAACAAATGTAACAAAATTAATAAATATATATACATGTTGCATACCATTGGAAAGAGTTTTAAATTTCACATTTGGTGGTAAAATGAATTATGACTGCCTTGCTCAGTCGCAGCAGAGCAGGCATGCAAATGCAAAGAAGTGATAGGTCAAGGACAGGTCAGGTCAGAAAGTAAGGTTCTTTATTTTGATCTGATAGAGAATGGATTTCTGCCTGGTACATTTAGGGATTACTAATTTAAAACCTATGTATGCATTAAAAAATATTTTTGCACACTATAAGGTATGAACATTTGTGGGACAACGGTCATACTATGTTCCTCACAAGCAGTCTGATACTTGCATACTGCCCCACACCTTCCTATGGGACAAGTGCACTTACCTATACTCAGGTCAACGTTGTACTCTTGCTTGTCATCAGGCTAGGCTTTAAGGTGGTAATTCATTTTTGTTACATTGGAGTGCCTTGATTCCTCCAAAATAAGCTACAAAACAGGACCAGAAGAGTTAAACTAATGGTGTTTTTTTCTTCTGCTTTGAAGAGTTTGGAGGATTCAATTGCTCGAGATTTACCAACAAAATTTCCCCCTTAAACCCAAATAACACACACACACACACTGGCCTGTGGGTCATATCCTTTCACTCCACCATCCTTCTACTCCAACCCATCCTTCTCCCTACCCACCTTCTTTCTTACCTACCGGGGTGCATGTTGAGGGACCCTATGTTGTGATAAGACAATTGGAGGTAAAGGAGTCCTTCAACTATTGCCACGAAACACACGCACACACAAATCGGCGCTCGTCGAAAAAGACGAAAACACTTAGTGTATTGAAATTATACAAAGTGATAGAAGTTCCTCGCCTCTGGTATGACCTCCCCTCTGTGTTCCTATCCAATGTGACTTCACTATGTAACAAATTCCATGAACTGGTGAATACAGTAAACACAATCAGCGCCGATATAGTCTGTGTCACGGAAGCCTGGCAAGTTATACCAGAGTTGTGTACCATTGAAAACTACGACTTATTCCACTGTCTCAGAACCGAAAAACAAACGTGGAGGTGGACTTGTGATGTTTACACACAAAGTACACAGCCGAGCAGCTGAACGTTAAAATCCACAGGGAACTTGAGGTCATGTGGGTAAGATTAACACCTCCATGTCACCCTCGCCACACTGCCTCCATCATTTGTGGTTTCGTGTATCACCCACCACGTGCACCCACCCATGCCCTACTCGTCGACCACATCATCAATACCTGTGACACCTTATGGGCACGATACCAATCTTCAAAAATGGTTATATGTGGTGACTTCAACCAACTAGACACAAAGGAAATAGAAGACCAACTAAACATCACCCAGATTATCAACTTTCCAACCCACGAACAGAACACTCTAGACCTCATTACCTAGCAGACCAATACCTACCCCCCCCCCCCCTACCATTCCCTCCCGTGGGAAGAAGGAACCATCTCTCCGTGTTCTGGGCCACAGCCACTACCACCTCCCACCATCAAATCAACCATACCACCAAGATATGTAGACCTACACCTGACTCTACTATCAGACAGTTTGGACAGTGGCTGACACAGTACCCGTGGACTGAGGTACTAACTGTTAGTGATGTTGACAGGAAGTGGGAGAATTACCAAACTACTATCACCCAGGCCTACTACCATTTCTTTCCTACCATGGATAACATCACGGATCAAGAGGCTGATGGAGCAGCGCAACAAGGCGTTTTATAATGACAGGAAGAGGTATAACATGCTGCGCAACAAGGTCATAAGAGAAATAAAAGCTGACAAAAATTTGTACTACCTAACAAAAATCAACGAACATCAGTCAGTGGTACAACAAATTAAAGGACCTGTGTGGGATGTGGAAAAAGTTACCTTATCTTCCTGTGTTGACGGACATACCAGCCAGGAAGCAGCTAATCTTATCAATGACCATTTCACCAGAATCTGTCAGACCCTGCCCAGACTGGACTCAGCCCAATTACCAGCTTACCTATCCTCCATCCCTCCCCCACACGTTAATGAGCATGAGGTCACCTATAAGCTCAAATGCTCCACTACTCCTATTGACCTTTCCATGATTTTGTACCGTGAGTTTGCTGTTGAGCTTGCATAACCCCTTTGTTCACCAATTAACCCCTCCGCGACGGGAAAACTATGGATAGCCATTTTGTCAGTCCGGGGCTAGTCTTACTTTCCCTACTGTGTGGCCGGGCGCTTTTGGCCGATTTTTCCAAAATCGCTCTATTCCACTTACTCTGTACGTCTAAACTACGATACTGAACAACTTAAATTTGGTCTTGTTAGCACCATCAACTCTTCCTCTTTCCAATAAAACCAACCCCAGCTCTCTACGACTCTCCGTTGCCGAGAAAGTAAGTGAGGAATGAAGGGTACTTTTTCGTGTGAGCGCGGCCGTGTTCGCTTAGGTGGCGTGGCTGTGACGACAACTGAACGTGGCCCGCGCGGGTGGCAGTCAGTGTTGTAAGTAAGCGTGGCGCACCACAGAATCGAACACGCACGAGAAATCTAATCCACATCCATCCATGTTTACAGTCAGTAACACACTGACTGACGATGGTGATTTGTAGGGATGGTGGTGAAGTATAGCCAAGTGAAAAAAAAACCGCCAAATTGGGCTCGCAAATGCCGACATTGGCAATAGCGGTGCTTCATCTCGTCCGGTCACCACATGGCACGGGTGTACGACACCACCCGGAGGCTTCCTGGGTCCGTTTATGACCGCGGACCGGACGTTAAGGGTTAATACATCACTTAGTCAGAGTAAATGCCCATAGGATTACAAAATAGTTTATCTTACTCCAATCCCAAGCCTGTTATGTGAAAACTTTGTGTTCGACTGAGTTTCAGCCAACATCTCTAATGTAATTGACCCTCAACAATTTGGAAATATGAAGTTATTATCAACCACCCATTGTCTCATAATCCTGATAAATTTTATGTACAGTAACCCGGAAAAAAAGAAAGACCTCAGTTGCCTTTGCATTCATAGATATCAGAAAGGATTTTGATCGAATATACCATAACGTAGTACTAAGGAAAGCTCTTGATATGGGAGTAGAGCACAGTCTAGTGTCATGGCTGGCAAACTTCCTGTGTGACAGACATCAGGTAATGTGTCACCAGGGTCCAGTATCTATACACCAACATATCTCCTGTGCTGTGCCCCAGGGAACCAGGATGGGAACCATGTGCTTCCTCATCCTAATCAATGATGCCATAACTGACACAAAATTTCGCTGGAAATATGTGGATGACCACCTCCTGCAACAACACCTCACCAACCTCCACACATGGACCAATGTCAACAATGTCTCCATCAACCACGGCAAGACAGTAGTGAGGCAATTTCACACAGCTACCACACCATCACCACCACCACCACCACCACCAGTGATAACACTAGGACACCACCAACTACATGTATCACCTATTTGCATCACCATTTTACAATGTATATATACAACCCTTGGCTGCCTGTACCAAATATACCTTTTAATATTATTATTATGACACACTCATACCCTAATAGTATACACACATATGTATTAACACACACACACACAGTCGTCATAGTGAACGGACGTGTCAGTGTGGTGTCCGTGCTTTGGGATATTTTTTGAAGGCACCAGGTGGAGCCCGGCTGTTCTCTCTTCTCTACTCTACTTACCTGGTAAAGTGTAAAGGGGTGAGTGGGCGAGGTAATCCTGTCTCCAAGAGTTTATAGTTTTAATGCAAGGTGATAGTTAATATAGGAGATATTGACGAAAGTGATTTAGCTAAACATGGCTGGGAGAAATACTAGGCAGAAGGGAACGTCGGAAAATGAAACAAAGAGAGGTGAAGAAGGAAGGGATAGTGAAGGGAAAGGAAGGGAATATGAACTTCATATTAAGAGGGTTGTACAAATGGAAACATATATTGAAGAGAATTCCAAGAGATGGAAGGAAATGGAACATGAGGTGAAGGAATTAAAGGCGTTATTAAGGGATAGAATGGACAAGGAAACGGAAGGTGATAAAGGTTCGGGACAGATGATTGAGAGGGTCGAACGTATGAGTAACCAAGTAAAGCAGCTAAGTGAGACAATAGATGGTTTGAGGAAAACAAATGACGAAGTAGCGGAACAGAATAAAGCATTGAAGCAGCGAGTCCAAGAAATAGTCGAAGAAAACGAAGCACTTCGAGGAAGACTGACTATCAGTGAGGAAATGGGTAAGGAGCAAGGAGAGAACTTGGTAAAACTGAAACACGAACAGGAAGGATGGGTAAAGGTTCATGAAGAGAAAATCGTTGACTTTGAAGAGGTAATGAAGCAGCAGGAGGAGGAGCGTAAGAACAATTTGGAGAGACAGGTGATTCAAGTGTTAAAAAGTAAAGACAACGTGGTTAGGGATATGGTTGACAAGAAAAAGGGTGTGATAGTGTTTGGGTTAAAGGAGAAAGTGTTGACTACTAGAAACGAGAGGGTACAAGAAGAACTGAAAACAGCTAAAGAGATAATAGGGGAGGTGAACGATGATGACACCGAGTTAAGTGAAGAAATAGAGGAAGTATTCAGGCTGGGGAAATATGAACAGGGGAAAGATAGACCCATGAAAATCAAGTTTAAGACTCAAGTTGCAACTACAAGGGTTTTGGAAAGAACCTGGAAGTTGGCACAAACGGAAAAGTACAAAGAAGTCTGGATTAGGGAGGATTTAAATGAAGAAGAGAGAGCAAGAAGGAACGAGTTGATAAAAGAGGCAAAGGAAAAAAACGAACAAAGATCAGAGGAGGAGAAGAACAAGTTTTATTGGAGGGTAATGGAAGGGAAAATGAAAAAGTGGTATATAAAAAGAGTGTAGAAGACAAGGAAAATGAGACAGGTGACGCAGCTTTACGCAGAGATATGGGAAAAACAAAAGTAGCTTATACTAACGTAGACGGTTTTATATCCAGTAAGCTAGAATTGGAGGACTACTTAAGGAAGGAAAAGCCAGATATGATGTGTATAGTGGAAACAAAACTTAGAGAGGATATACAGGTGCTTGGAATGGATGGCGGTAAATATCAGGTGTGGAGAAGAGACAGAGAGGGAAAGAGGGGCGGTGGAGTAATGATGGTGCTTAGGACTGATATAAAAGTAGATAAAGTTGAAGAAGGAAGGAGGAGAGCGGAGATATTGAAAATGAGGATATCTACGGGGATAGGAAATATGAGAAGCATTGCAGTAGTTTATGTCCCTCCCAAATCAAACGCCTGGGCGGAAGAAGAATATCGGGAACTATTGGACGATACGAAGGAGGAACTAGAGAGACTAATGAGGGAGAATAGAGACCTGATACTAATGGGAGATTTTAATTGCAGGGAAGTTGACTGGGAAAACCTGGATACAATGGGTAGACCAGATTCTTGGGGAGCTGTGTTAATGGAACTGTCAATGGAGAATATGATGACACAATGGGTGACAGAAAAAACTAGGTATAGAGGAACAGACGAGCCATCAAGGCTAGATCTGGTGTTCACTAGGGAAGCAGATGTAATAGGAGATATAAGATATAAAAGTCCCCTAGGCAAAAGTGATCATGTGCTTATTGAGATGAATATATTGGAGGGAGGTGTAGATGGGGGGGATGAAGCACATAGAGAAAATAGGTTGAATTATGGAAGGACTGATTTTATAAACTTAAGAAAGTTCTTTGAGGGTACAGACTGGGGGGAATTAGTAAACGCTGGAAGTGTGCAGAGCAAATATGATATATTTAGGAAAATATATAATGAAGGTGTAACTAAGTATGTACCAAAATATAAGACAAGTAAACTGAGGAAAAAGGAATGGTTCACTGGCCAATGTGAAACAGCAAGATTAAAAAAGGAAGATGCTTGGAACAGAATGCGGAGGAGGAATACACTGAATAATAGAGAGGCATTTAAAATGGCAAGAAATAGTTATGTTCAGGTAAGAAGAGAGGCGGAGAGGAATTATGAGAAAGACATTGTGGACAAATGTATAAATGAACCCAAATTGTTACATAGGTTTATAAATGGAAAAATGAAACAGAAGGTCGGAGTCAACAGGTTAATCGTGGAGGGTGCAGTATATGAAGACGATTATAATATTTGCGAAATTATGAATAGGAAATTCCAAGAGGTATTTACAAGGGAGAGCGAGTTTGATGGAAGTGGAGGTGACAGAGGGGAGGTGGTGTTGGGAGACATAAAGGTGGAAAGAGAAAATCTACTGGATAGAATGAATAGACTGGATGGCAGAAAGGCGATAGGTCCAAATGGAATTGCAGGTATGATTCTAAAGGAATGTAAGGATCAATTAATACTGCCAGTCTACAGTATAATAGAGCGTAGCTTACAGGAGGGTAAAGTTCCAAGAGAGTGGAAGGGAGCACACATAGTACCTATATATAAAGGAGGCAACAAGGAAGATCCGCTAAACTACAGGCCAGTGTCAATAATTAGTGTATTGTGTAAGATATGTGAGGGCATAATAAAAGATCAATGGATAACACACCTAGAAACCACAAAATGCATAAATGAAGCCCAATTTGGATTCAGGAAGGGGAGATCGTGCGTCACAAATTTATTGAGTTTTTACTCGAGGGTAATAGATGAGGTACAGGAGAGGGAGGGATGGGTAGACTGTGTTTACTTGGACTTGAAGAAGGCATTTGATAAAGTTCCTCACAGGCGATTGTTATGGAAGTTGGAAAATTTAGGTGGAATACAGGGAAGGCTACTGGAATGGATGGAGGACTACTTGGTGGGGAGGCAGATGAGTACAGTAGTCAGGGGCGTGGAATCCACATGGAGAGAAGTTGCAATCGGAGTACCACAGGGTTCGGTGTTGGGACCGATAATGTTCGTGATATAATGTCAATGATATGGTGGAGGATGTAAAAAGCTATACAAGCCTGTTTGCGGACGACGCCAAGATAATGAAAAGGATAGAAGATGCAAGAAGTTGCGAGGAATTACAGAAGGATTTGAATACGATATACAAGTGGAGCCAGGATTGGGAAATGGAATTTAATGCTAAGAAATGTAAGGTGTTAGAAATGGGAAAAAGTAAAAGGAGGCCATCGGGAAATTACAGCATGGGAGGGGAAGTACTACAAAAAGCAACCGAAGAAAAGGATTTGGGGGTGACTATTGAAGACTCACTCTCACCAGAGAAACACATAAACAGAATAACAGGCACGGCATACAGAATGGTGGTAAATATGAGAATGGCTTTTCATTATATAGACGAGGAGATGGTGAAGAAGTTGATAGAGTCTACCATTAGACCTCAGTTGGAATATGCAGCAGTAGTGTGGGCTCCACATAAAAAGAAGCACATTAAAAAGTTGGAAAGGATACAGAGAGCAGCTACAAAAATGGCACCGAGCTTGGCAGACTTGCCATACGAAGAGAGACTTGAACGGTTGGGGTTAGTCACGCTGGAGGAGAGGAGGAAGAGAGGAGATTTGATAGCAATATATAAGTATGCGAGGGGAATAGAGTGGACAGATAGAGACAACTTTGTGGTTAAGGATGAGGGGGAGCTTAGAGGACATAGTATGAAGTTAAAGAAAACTTGATGTAGGAAAGATGTAAAGAAGTACAGTTTTCCATACAGGTGTGTGGATGAGTGGAATGGATTAGATAGGGAAATAATAGAATCAGTGAGCATTCAGTCATTCAAAGGGAAGCTTGATAAGTATAGTCATGGAGACAGGACAGTCCGAGCCTAGCTCATATCCTGTAGAACACAACTAGGTGAGTACAACTAGGTGAGTACACACACACACATTAAATGGTGGCAGTAGTAATGACTCAACCTTTACTTATCATGGTGTGAAAACTTTACTTAATTGTATTGATAAGTGAACAGGAAGTTTATGTTGTGGTTCTACTAGAGCAGTGGTTCCCAAACTGGGGGCCATGGCCCCCTGGGGGGCCATATAGAAGAATGTAGGGGGCCATAATCTGAGGCTATGCATAAATAAAATGAAAGGAGTTTAGCAGGTAGGTAGCCAGTGGAGGGAACTTACAGGTTCAGTACAGGTTTGTGCAATGCCTTGCTGCCAGACACATGAGTAATACGTCCTTTTTTATATGATTCTGTGTTTTTGACATAAAACAAGACATGGGGATGTATTAGGGAAGCAAGATAATTTTAACTCAACATAATTCTAATCTAAGGCTTCCTAAGCTGTGTATTCTGTATGATAACCTGGGTTTGAATCTTACGTATCAGCAATGGTTGGGGGTTGTGGTTGGTAGCGTTGAGTGCCTTTTAGGTGAAGATAAGGGCATTCTAGGTATAGGCAAAGTCTGTCTTTTTCGGAATGTTTGCATATAACGGGATGATAGTTGGTGCAAGTTTGAGATGTGCAGCCCAGTTTTGTGTTCCGACCATAAATTCTGTACTTGTAGCAGACTTTGGGGTGAGCATAGTTGCACTTTTTTCCTGAGCGCCCATATTTGCAGCAATGAGTTTTATAAAATTTGCAGATTTTTATCTTCTTATTATCATCACTATTTTTATTATTAGAGTTAGAGGTGTTTGTGGTAGAAGGCAAGGTTGGATTGACTGGGGGGTTAGGTTTGTTAGGGTCAACCGAGGCCGTTTGTAGTGACTGCTCAGTGTCACTACATTCTTGTTCACTGTCATTTTCATTTTCTATAGTATCATTTTGTAGGTTATCAGAGGCAGCGTTAATTATTACTTCCAACGGCTGCTTGCACACACTAACATCTTGATCACTTTAGGTTATCAGAGGCAGCGTTAATTATTACTTCCAACGGCTGCTTGCACACACTAACATCTTGATCACTGTAGGTTATCAGAGGCAGCGTTAATTATTACTTCCAACGGCTGCTTGCACACACTAACATCTTGATCACTGTTGTTTTTGCTTTCATTCTCTATAGTCTCCCCCGCATCAATGAGAAGATTAGAGACAAAAGCAAATTTTCGATCCTAATCCTCGTCATTCATCGAGGTACGAACACAAAGTTCACACTTGTATTTATGTCGAGTCGTGAACCAATTGACTAGTGCATATGTTGGTAATTTGGAACAGTTTGGATGAATATATTTATCACATGTCTTGCACTTTATGCTTTCTAAAACACAGAGTTTAGAACATATAACACATGATTGCTCTGGTGGGGGTAAATTAGTACGTGACATTGTGTTGGTTTAGAATTTGGGTCGGGGTTAGTCAGCTGTTCAGGTGGCCGGGGTGGGAAGGCAGGGAGGGGGAGGGGTTATCGGCAGTTATCGACTGTTTCTGTTGACATCACAGTCCACCTGCACATGCGCAAACATCAGAAACAGGGTCGAATGGACGGTATAGCCTGGGAATTTCTATTATACACTGTTACTGTGACTAAGTCCAGCTACACCAATAATCCAGAACCTGACAACTTGTTCCTTTGCCACTTATAGAGCTTTATGGGCGTTTGGGAGTGTGTATGGGGAATATTAACACAGGAATTAACACTGGGAATCGGAGCTCAATTGTAACACGTCTTTACTCCACGACACCGACTGACACACACACACACACACACACACACACACACACACACACACACACACGTACACGTACACACACACACTCACACACACGTACACACACACACGTTCACACACGTACACACACACACATACACACACACATACACACACTCACACACATACATACACACACACACACGTACACACACACACGTACACACACACGTACATACACATACACGCGTACACACACATGTACACACACACATGTACACACATGTACACACACATACACACACAGACACACGTACACACACACACGTACACATACATACACACACATATACACATGTATACACACACACACACAAGTACACATGTACACACACACATACACACACACATACACATACACACACATGTACACGTACACATACACGTATACATACACAGACACACAGGGCCTCTGGTGTTATTGTCTGAGGTTGATATTTCTATGTGCGTATGAGGTTGTGTGTGTACGTATGGAGTGTATTTATATTCATGCTTTTTCGCGTACATGGAATTGTTGATAGTTACTGAGATACACAGGGGTTGATATTTCTATGTGCGTATGAGGTTGTGTGTGTACGTATGGAGTGTATTTATGTTCATGCTTTTTCGCGTACATGGAATTGTTGATAGTTACTGAGATACACAGGGGTTGATATTTCTATGTGCGTATGAGGTTGTGTGTGTACGTATGGAGTGTATTTATGTTCATGCTTTTTCGCGTACATGGAATTGTTGATAGTTACTGAGATACACAGGGGTTGATATTTCTATGTGCGTATGAGGTTGTGTGTGTACGTATGGAGTGTATTTATGTTCATGCTTTTTCGCGTACATGGAATTGTTGATAGTTACTGAGATACACAGGGGTTGATATTTCTATGTGCGTATGAGGTTGTGTGTGTACGTATGGAGTGTATTTATGTTCATGCTTTTTCGCGTACATGGAATTGTTGATAGTTACTGAGATACACAGGGGTTGATATTTCTATGTGCGTATGAGGGTGTGTGTGTACGTATGGAGTGTATTTATTATTGGCAACACTGCTTTTATTATTGGCAACAATGTTTTTATTATTAACAAAAATTTTTTCATATTTTACTATTTTTAGTCAAAAATATCTTATATAAAGTAAAATTTCGAATCTTAAGAAATACATAAATAGATACATGTATATACCAAAATATAGACGATAAAATTATCTATTAGATGACATCAACAAATTGTCGATAGATAAAATTATTAGTAAAAAAATATATTATATAAAGTGAAATTTCTCCTCTTAGGAAATAGATAAATAGATACATGTATATACCAAAAGATAGACGATAAAATTATCTATTAGATGACATCAACAAATTAATGATAGATAGATAAATAGATGAGTAATTAACAAGAAAATTAAGACACTTTTGTCATATTTTACTATTTTTAGTATAAAATATATTATAAAAAATGAAATTTCTCAACTTAGGAAATAGATAAATTAATACATGTATATACCAAAAGATAGACAATAAAATTATCTAATAGATGCCAACAACAAATTGTCGATAGATAGATAAATAGACGAGTAATAAATGAAATAATTAAGACACTTTTATCATATTTTACAATTTTTTGTAAAAAATATAATATATAAAGTGAAATTTCTCATCTTAGGAAATAGATAAATAGATACATGTAAAAACCAAAAGATAGACAATACAATTATCTATTAGATGCCATCAACAAATTGTCGATAAATAGATAAATAGATGAGTAATAAACAAGAAAAGAAAGACACTTTTGTCATATTTTACAATTTTTTGTAAAAAATATAATATATAAAGTGAAATTTCTCATCTTAGGTAATAGATAAATAGATACATGTAAAAACCAAAAAATAGACAATAAAATTATCTATTAGATGTCATCAACAAATTGTCGATAAATAGATAAATAGACGAGTAATTAACAAGAAAATTAAGACACTTTTGTCATATTTTAATATTTTTAGTTAAAAATATATTATATAAAGTGAAAATATTCATCTTAGGAAATAGATAAATAGATACATGTATATACCAAAATATAGACAATAAAATTATCTATTAGATGCCATCGACAAATTGTCAATAAATAGATAAATAAACGAGTAATTAACAAGAAGATTAAGACACTTTTGTCATATTTTACTATTTTTAGTCAAAAATATATTATATAAAGTGAAATTTCTCATCTTAAAAAATAGATAAATAAATACATGTATATACCAAAAAATAGACGATAAAATTATCTAATAGATGCCATCAACAAATTATTGATAGATAAATAAATAGACGAGTAATAAATGAAATAATTAAGACACTTTTGTCATATTTTACAATTTTTTGTCAAAAATATAATATATAAAGTGAAATTTGTCATCTTAGGAATAAGATAAATAGATACATGTATAAACCAAACGATAGACAATAAAATTATCTATTAGATGCCATCAACAAATTGTCGATAAATAGATAAATAGACGAGTAATTAACAAGAAAATTAAGACATTTTTGTCATATTTTACTATTTTTAGTTAAAATTATATTATATAAAGTGAAATTTCTCATCTTAGGAAATAGATAAATAGATACATGTATATACCAAAAGATAGACAATAAAATTATCTATTAGATGCCATCAACAAATTGTCGATAGATAGATAAATAGACGAGTAATTAACGAAAAAAGTGGCACACTTTGGTCATATTTTAATATTTTTAGTCAAAAATATATTATATAAAGTGGAATTTCTCATCTTAGGAAATAGATAAATATATATATATGTATATACCAAAAGATAGACAATAGAATTATCTATTAGATGCCATCAACAAACTTTCAATAGATAGATAAATAGATGAGTAATAAACAAGAAAATTAAGACACTTTGGTCATATTTTACAATTTTTAGTAAAAAATATATTATATAAAGTGAAATTTTTCATCTTATTAAATAGATAAATTGATTTGAGGTTTGAGTTTGATTTGAGGTTTGAGGTTGAGGTTGAACCCAAAACCTCACCTAAAAATAGAAAAATAAATATATATAAATGAAAGAATGAATGAATGATAATTTTTTTATTCACATGCTTTTTTTTCTAGACTATATAATTTTTAATAGTTACAGTGACACACATGTATGGTAACACTGGTAACCAATATGGTAACACTGCTAATGTGGATTTGAACAGAGAAGTATCAGCCAAGGTTTGTTTATATTATAATTTTCCTTTATAATTAATGTTTATGTGTATTTACAAGTCTATATAATAACATAACATAATTACTAATATCTGTTTATAATAATAATAACATAATAGTACCATAAATAACTGTTATTATATATTAATATTGTAATTAATTATTTATTAGCTAATGTATACTGTGTTATTATGATTAGGAGTAGGGGACAGGCTTGGGGGGGACTGGGGGGTGGGGGAATAGGGGGACAGGCTTGGGGGGGACTGGGGGGTGGGGGAATAGAGGGACAGGCTTGGGGGGGACTGGGGGGTGGGAGAATAAGGGGACAGGCTTGGGGTACATAGAACACTTTTTTGAAACAAATAATGGGTATTTATTTAAACATATGTACATGAGAATACGTGCATGAGAATACGTACAGAGAATACGTACATGAATAAAATAAATACATGAAAATACACATGTGGAAAGGATACGCACATAAAAATACACACTTGAGAATATGCACATGGAAATAAAATACACACATGGGAAAATGAAATAATTATCCATGTGAAAATTATATATGTGGAAATTATGCAGGTGAAAATTATCCATGTGAAAATACACACATGGGAAAATCTTTTGAATATTTTTTTTAGTAGAGAGAGAGAGAGAAAGGGAGAGAATGCATGTATGTGTATGAGAGAAATAGAGAGAGAGAGAGAGATTGCATGTATGTGTATGAGAGAAATATATATATAGAGAGAGAAAAAATGTGTGTGTGTGCATGTATGTGTATGAGAGAGAGAGAGAGAGAGAGAGAGAGAGAGAGAGAGAGAGAGAGAGAGAGAGAGAGAGAGAGAGAGAGAGAGAGAGAGAGAGAATGTGTGTATGGGTACAGTACAGTATTACAGTACAGAATTACAGTATGGTAGGCCTATGGTATTTTATATATATGGTATTTTATTATTTATGTAATTATTCTCATGTACGTATTCTCATGTACGTATTCTCATGTACGTATTCTCATGTACGTATTCTCATGTACGTATTCTCATGTATGTATTCTCATGTACGTATTCTCATGTAAGTATTCTCATGTACGTATTCTCATGTATGTATTCTCATGTACGTATTCTCATGTAAGTATTCTCATGTACGTATTCTCATGTACGTATTCTCATGTACGTATTCTCATGTAATTATTCTCATGTACGTATTCTCATGTAAGTATTCTCATGTACGTATTCTCATGTACATATTCTCATGTACGTATATTGATGTGTATATATGTACACATATACACATGTATATACACACACTCACACACACGTATACAGGTACACACACACATACACACACACATACACCCACATACACACACACGTATATACACACACACACACACACACAGGTCATAAGTGTATATATTTTATTTCCATGACCTGTATTTTATTTTCCTATATGTCTTTTCAGGTTGGTTAAGGTGGTGGTTGTTTTTGTGTACATTGGAGTGCCAGGATTCCTCCAAAGTCTGCTAGGAAACAGAACCAGAGATAATATACATATACAGGATATATACAGGATAATATAAACTAATACAGGATAATAAATAAGTAGGTTGATTGTGGAAAATAGACAAAGAGAGACTATTGTCATGGGTGATAGGAATGAACATATAGTGAACTATTGTTTAAGGCAAGAACAAAGTCACTGGAGGTGAATGATAGAATATATAGATGGAGTAATGAAGGCAGTATGGTGTGTAGGGAAGATGAGACAGTATGAAGGCAGTATGGTGTGTAGGGAAGATGAGACAGTATGAAGGCAGTATGGTGTGTAGGGAAGATGAGACAGTATGAAGGCAGTATGGTGTGTAGGGAAGATGAGACAGTATGAAGGCAGTATGGTGTGTAGGGAAGATGAGACAGTATGAAGGCAGTATGGTGTGTAGGGAAGATGAGACAGTATGAAGGCAGTATGGTGTGTAGGGAAGATGAGACAGTATGAAGGCAGTATGGTGTGTAGGGAAGATGAGACAGTATGAAGGCAGTATGGTGTGTAGGGAAGATGAGACAGTATGAAGGCAGTATGGTGTGTAGGGAAGATGAGACAGTATGAAGGCAGTATGGTGTGTAGGGAAGATGAGACAGTAATGAAGGCAGTATGGTGTGTAGGGAAGATGAGACAGTAATGAAGGCAGTATGGTGTGTAGGGAAGATGATACAGTATGAAGGCAGTATGGTGTGTAGGGAAGATGAGACAGTATGAAGGCAGTATGGTGTGTAGGGAAGATGAGACAGTAAGGTGTGTAGGGAAGATGAGACAGTAATGAAGGCAGTATGGTGTGTAGGAAAGATGAGACAGTATGAAGGCAGTATGGTGTGTAGGGAAGATGAGACAGTATGAAGGCAGTATGGTGTGTAGGGAAGATGAGACAGTATGAAGGCAGTATGGTGTGTAGGGAAGATGAGACAGTAATGAAGGCAGTATGGTGTGTAGGGAAGATGAGACAGTATGAAGGCAGTATGGTGTGTAGGGAAGATGAGACAGTATGAAGGCAGTATGGTGTGTAGGGAAGATGAGACAGTATGAAGGCAGTATGGTGTGTAGGGAAGATGAGACAGTAATGAAGGCAGTATGGTGTGTAGGGAAGATGAGACAGTATGAAGGCAGTATGGTGTGTAGGGAAGATGAGACAGTATGAAGGCAGTATGGTGTGTAGGGAAGATGAGACAGTATGAAGGCAGTATGGTGTGTAGGGAAGATGAGACAGTAATGAAGGCAGTATGGTGTGTAGGGAAGATGAGACAGTAATGAAGGCAGTATGGTGTGTAGGGAAGATGAGACAGTATGAAGGCAGTATGGTGTGTAGGGAAGATGAGACAGTAATGAAGGCAGTATGGTGTGTAGGGAAGATGAGAGAGTAATGAAGGCAGTATGGTGTGTAGGGAAGATGAGACAGTAATGAAGGCAGTATGGTGTGTAGGGAAGATGAGACAGTAGAACATGTGTTGATGGTATGTGATAAGTAGGAACGAGAGAGAGCTACCATGCTGAATGTGGTAATAAGTGAACTATATAGGAGAGAGAAAATGGAGGGAGATGGTGGAAGTGACAGTGACAGCCAAAGTGCTGCTAGGTCTGAGTGAACGAGAGCTGTACAATCCAGTGATAATAAAGAGTATGAAAGAAGTTCTATAAAGAGTATGTATGGTTGAAGAGAAAATGAGTATATAGGGATGTGCAGGTTGTATAAGATAGAGAGAGTGAAAGTATAATGTGTATATATGTGAGTATATAGGGACGTGCAGGTTGTATAAGATAGAGAGAGTAAAAGTATAATGTGTATATAATTATGTATTCTTTGGTACTGTTTTGGTTTGGTTTTCTCCTTATAGGAAGACAATGAGAGAGTACCGTTGTAAAGGTGACTCAGTCATCATCATCACTGGCAACACTGACGCCTCAGATCATCACTGGCAACACTGACGCCTCAGTTTGTTTACCTCTGTGAAGCTCAAAGCCTGGCAGGGGAATATTTTAGTATTTATTTGCATTTTAAGGGCATTTAAGGATATTTTAAGGGCTCAAGATTATATTAAGGGTTAGTTAAGGGTATACAGTTAATGGTGAAGGGACATAAATAAGGGTAAGTTGGTGAAATAAGGGAATTTTGAAGGGTTTAAATAAGGGTGGATAATAATGGCTGTGTTAAAATGTTACCATAAATATTAGAATGACTTTGTTTTATTATTTTTTAGGGTTCACTGTTATTTTAAGGGTATATAAATAAGGACAAATTGGAGAAATAAGGGGATTTTTATTGATAAAAGATTAAATTAACAAGAAATAAATTAATTAACGTTAAATTTATTTATTTCAGAAGTGGGATTACAGAAGAAGGATTTACATACGAAGATTTACATCAAGGGATTTACAAAAGGAGGATTACAATGACTACACCAAGGTATTTATGAAGAAGAATTATTATGGGTAAATTTACAGAAAACCTGGGTTCACTATATTGTATATATTAGTATCATTACCCACTATTTTGGACCATTCTAAGACACTTTTCATCTATGGTGTTTCTCTCGGAAATGCCTCGTTTTCGAGATATGCCCCGTTTACAAACATGATTTGGAAACTAGTCTTACCTGACCTGACCTAACCTAACCTAGACCACAGCAGACTACCGGGACCTAACCTGGGTAAACTACCGGACCTAACCTGGGCAAACTACTGGGACCTAACCTGGGCAAACTACCGGGACCTAACCTGGGCAGACTACCGGGACCTAACCTGGGCAAACTACCGGACCTAACCTGGGCAAACTACCGGACCTAACCTGGGCAAACTACCGGGTATAACCAGTGTAAACTATCATAAAATGACCTGGGCAAATTTCCAGGACCTAACCTAATTTCCAGGACTTAGCCTAATGTGGTGATACTGCTCAAGCCTAACCGAAAACCCAGTTATTCTGTAATAATACATTATGATCTATCTACCTATCTACCTATCTATCTATCTATCTATAGCTCTGATGCCTCGCTCCCTCCAAGGGTGTGGCCACGGCAGAAAAGTCTCCAGTCTTCCCTGTTCCAACACTCCCTCCTTACTTGGTCCAGCCCTCCCCTCCCCCTCACATTACTCTCCTTTACTTACTCTTCCACTCTGTTCCAACACTCTCTCCTTACTCCCTACTCCCTCTCATGTTACTCTCCTTTACATACTCTTCCACTCTGTTCTGCCATCTAATTTCACATTATTATTATTACTACCA
The DNA here is from genome assembly GCA_034508575.1 of Petrolisthes manimaculis. Lineage (NCBI taxonomy): Eukaryota > Metazoa > Arthropoda > Malacostraca > Decapoda > Porcellanidae > Petrolisthes > Petrolisthes manimaculis. Next base: position 6,456 of record JAWZYT010000414.1, on the reverse strand, counting down.
TTTTTATTATTATTATAACTACTATTATTATTACTACTTCAACTACTTTTATGATTATTATTATCGGTAAATATTGAAAGAATTATAGTTATTGTGTATGGTGTTTCTACCTTTATTACCCATTTATTTACACCATTCTAAGACTTTTTTCATTTAAGTGATGAGTTCATTTTTAATATCCATTTTATTGTGCAAATTTAATGTTTTATCCATACATAAATAACCTAACCTATCCTAACCTAACCCAATGTAATCTAACCTAACCCAATCCAATCTAACCTAATCTTAACCATTGCAGACTACCAGGACCTAACCTGAGCAGACTACCAGGACCTAACCTGAGCAGACTACCAGGACCTAACCTGAGCAGACTATTGGAAGTTTTACAAGGTAAGTAAGACCTAAATCAAAGTTATTATTATTATTATTATAACATATATAAAACACCTAAATTTAGGAAAAAAATTACGTGTCAATAATGGTGCAATTATTATTATTATTATTATTATTATTATTATTATTATTATTATTAAAATTATTATTATTATAATTATTTTTGGGAAGGAAACCCTCTTTAATACAAGTTTTGTTGAAGATAACTGCGAGCTCTGCGCTGTTTATTTTGTAGCAAATCTTTTCAAGTTTGCGAATTGTTTTCTTAGTATTGCTGGGGAGATGGAAAAGCAAATTATCAAGTGAGTTTATTGGCCTGACGTTTGTGTGTGTGTGTGTGTGTGTGTGTATGTGTGTTTTCTTAGTATTGCTGGGGAGATGGAAAAGCAAATTACCAAGTGAGTTTATTGGCCTGACGTTTCGGCTTTCTCTCAAAGTCATTCTCAAAGGAATGAGTGTCTTACAGAAACCAGGTATATTTATAGTCCCTGTATGGAGGTACAGCTATGCGTACTGCGCCCTGATTGGCTGTTAGCAGTCGCACTTGATCCTGTGTCAAAATAATGGTAATAACAATAGTAATAATGACAATATGTATGATAATAACAATAATAATAATAATCTATGATAATGACATGTATATAATAATAATAATAAACTCACTTGGTAATTTGCTAACGTCAGGTCAATAAACTCACTTGGTAATTTGCTTTTCCATCTCCCCAGCAATACTAAGAAAACAATTCGCAAACTTGAAAAGATTTGCTACAAAATAAACAGCACAGAGCTCGCAGTTATCTTCAACAAAACTATTATTATTATTATAATTATTATTGTTATTATTATTATTATTATTATTATTATTATTATTATTATTATAATTATTATTATTATTGTTATTATTATTATTATTTTGACACGGTTAGTGGTCAGTAGTTTGTCCAGGTTAGGTCCTGGTAGTTTACAGCAGTTTAGGTTAGGTCAGGTAATGTAAGGTCTTGCTAATTTCAAAATGCTATATTTTAATATGACCTAACTTGGAAATTTGCAAAGAAAAGTGTTTGAGAATGTTATGAATTTGTAAATAAAGAAGATAAATACATTATAAAATTACCAGTTATTTTTTATTACTCGTATTTCATAATGGTTTTCATTATCCATATATATTTTATTTTAATTAAAAATTTGAGTAAATTTTCTGAGCTACACATGTGAAATTTTCAGGCAAAATATATATAGATTTTACAAGATTTTTTCAAGTGATTAGTTCATTTTTAGCTTCCATTTATTGTGTAAATATCCTGTTTTAGCCCAACCTAATCTAACCTACCCCAACCCAACCCAATGTAATCTAACCTAACCCAATCCAATCTAACCTACCCCAACCCAACCCAATGTAATCTAACCTAACCCAACCCAATCTAATCTACCCCAACCCAACCCAATGTAATCTAACCTAACCCAACCCAATCTAACCTACCCCAACCCAACCCAATGTAATCTAACCTAACCCAATCCAACCTAAATCAACCCAACCCAACCTAACCTAACCCAACCTAACGCAACCTACCCTAACCCAACCCAATGTAATCTAACCTAACCCAATCCAATCTAACCTAACCCAATCCAATCTAACCTAATCTTAACCATTGCAGACTACCAGGACCTAACCTGAGCAGACTACCAGGACCTAACCTGAGCAGACTACCAGGACCTAACCTGAGCAGACTATTGGAAGTTTTACAAGGTAAGCAAGACCTAGATCAAAGTTATTATTATTATTATTTTTATTATTATTATTATTATTATTATTATTATTATAACATATATAAAACACCTAAATTTAGGAAAAAAAATTACATGTGTCAATAATGGTGCAATTTTTATTATTATTATTATTATGAATATGAAAATTATTATTATTATTATTATTATTATTATTATTATTATTATTATTATTATTATTAATATGAAAATCATTATTATTATTATTATTATTATTATTATTACATATACCGTACCATAAAACACCCAAACTTTGGACATTCTTTACGTGTGTTTGTGAATAATTGTGTTAATAACGGTACAATGTTATTGGCATTAGTGTCATGTGTTAGCCAGCCAGGTACAGTACCTTACCTACTCAATACATATAACAAACTAAATTAACCATGCTAAATTGGCTTCTTCTTTTTTTCAATTTTCAAGTGTCTGAAGTTGGGCAGAAATTTCCGAACTTGTGACAGCTCTTGCCAATAGGAGGTGCAAGGGGAGGGTGAAAATATTACCACATACCTCCAGATTTGTTAATTTTTTATCATGAAATTAGCAGTTAACGGGGCCACCTTCTTTATTATTAATATAACCACATTTTTCTCATTCATATTATGTTTCTACATTGTTATTTAAAAGCTCATAAATACGTTTGTATTTGGTTTTTTTAATGATTTTTGATAATGACCGTATATGTCTCAGGGTGAAGATATACTTGTGGTACATATAATTAAACATGTAATATAATATAAATTCTTATATGAATGTTCTCAATGGTCGTCATCATTGGTATATATGTATATAATGGGCAAATTAGTTTAACCCTTAACGTCCGGACCGCGGTCATAGACGGCCCCAGGAAGCGGCCGGGTCGTGTCTTACACCCCTGCCATGTGGTGACCGGGCGGGATGAAGCACCGCTATTGCCAATGTCGGCATTTGCGAGCCCAATTTGGCGGTTTTTTTTTTACTTGGCTATACTTCACCACCATCCCTACAAATCACCATCGTCAGTCAGTGTGTTACTGACTGTAAACATGGATGGATGTGGATTAGATTTCTCGTGCGTGTCCGATTCTGTGTTGCGCCATGCTTACTTACAACACTGACTGCCACCCGCGCGGGCCACGTTCAGTTGTCGTCAGAGCCACTCCACCTAAGCGAACGCAGCCGCGCTCACACGAAAAAGTACCCTTCATTCCTCACTTACTTTCTCGGCAACGGAGAGTCGTAGAGAGCTGAGGTTGGTTTTATTGGAAAGAGGAAGAGTTGATGGTGCTAACAAGACCAAATTTAAGTTCAATATCGTAGTTTAGACGTACAGAGTAAGTGGAATAGAGCGATTTTGGAAAAATCGGCCAAAAGCGCCCTAACAGGCAGTAGGGATAGTAAGACTAGCCCCGGACTGACAAAATGGCTATCCATAGTTATCCCATCGCGGAGGGGTTAAATGAACAGCCCATAAATAACTGCATGGGCTATATATAGAAACAGCAGTAGTGCCAAAGGGAAACTGTAACCTTGGACTATTGTAATTGATCGTGATTGGCTGACTTCCCCTCCCCCCCCTATGGTGTAGGTGGGTGTGACCAAAGTACATCCACACCCACATTGTGTTATCTGCAGCCAGTGAAATCACTCGTGGGCTGTCATACACTCTCTCTCCCTGCCTCCCCTAGCCTCTCTCTGCCTCCCATAGCTCTTATTAGGCAATGGACATTAGTATAACATACTTTCAAACACTCCCATACATTGTGCATGCATGCGTTAGCGAATCACAGGTATGCATAGTTGTATGCAAAAATGACTTGTATGATGCATTTTTTGTCTATTTCAGTGCATTTATATACTCGTTTTACATACACAAACACGCAAGCACACATCGAGGTACACATACTCATGTATCTACGCATTATAAACATGTGTAACACATGCGTATGCATTCGTATGTTATTTGGGGGGGTAACTGTCATATTATATTCCGACTTTGATATGCTACTGTACTCTAACCAGTGGAGATAGAAGACTTTTGTTTGCATATTCTGGTGTGTAAAATAAAGCTCTACAAATGTGTAAGAATATTTTTTACAAAATCGAAACTTTAAAAAATCACCCTGTTTTTGCGGTTGATGGGCTAGTTCCGTAATATTAATTGCGGTTCGTATGGGTTAACTGAACCTTAAAGTTCAGTATATTTACCTTGTTGTTGCTTTAGACGCCATTTTTCAATATGTTTGTTTACATTGTGACGTCACTATCTGCCTTGAGTCTGGGTCTAGCCTGCTCCACAACTGGCTACACTTGACTAGACCTGGACTCGAGGTGGACTAGAGTTTGGGACATACAAAAACACGATTGGGCATCAGCCTTAGCCTCAAGGCGGTCTTAAGTTTGGGGCATTCATAAACACGACTTTATACATTTAAATGAAGATATAAATTCCTTATTATTTTACATTTTATGCAGTTCAGCAAGCTTCTGTTGACACGTCTTTTCTGTTGCGTCACTATCAACTTTGGCAAGTGCAGCCTTGAGTTCCTTGTCCATGGTGAGTTGATGTGCACTAGTACCATCCCGGATAAGTCCACTCTTCACATGCAACAAACTTACTAGACTACATGGTTTAAGCGAATTTCTTAAGTCTGTTTTGATTAAACGGACCTGACTGAAAATTCTTTCAACTGCAGCATTGGAATGCAGTAAAGATAAGGCTAATCCAACCACTTTCATGAGATTTGGGTACTTGGGTTGGCCATTCATTTTTTTTTTACTTAACTGCTCTTTCCAAAATTCCACCACATCCTGTTCAGTACTGTAACTCCCGTCATCGGTGCCCATACATACCTTTCTCCATTTTACATCAGCATGTGCACAGTCACAGATTTCTTTCATGTAAGGGAAAGATTGGAATACCTCTCTAAGGCTACTGGGTCTGAGGTTCAAGGCATTTTCAGGAACTAGAAATGACAGACTTTTAAGTGAATGAGTTTCAAATCTAGAGCGTATTTGATCTACTAGCTCAATTAGGAAGGCCTTACAGCTTATTTTGTACTTCTTCACGCCTTCTGTGTCTTTGCCTATTGGGGAATTAAAAATTGTATCTGTTGCGTTAATACCAACATACAATTGCATCACAGGGACATGGAAACTTGTATTATGTACAGTTGGACACAGGAATTCGAGGACAGCCCAAGTGAAAGATGATCAATTTCTCCCAATATCAGGTTCCTTAGTGCCAAATAGGAGACACCAGGGGCAGAAGTCAGTATTAAGGATGGTAATAAAAAGCAACTACCTGATAATAGACACTGGTTACTCAAATGGGACAAGTATATTTCACCTGGGCTGTAGCACAATTCCTGTGTCCAACTGTACATCAAGAGATAATGGGTCATAGTTACGCAAGATTTCTACCTTAACAAAATCTCCCATAAGTTCTTTCAATAGTGTTTTCACTTGATCATGAAGGTGTTGCAACTTTGGGCTTGCACTCTGGAACATAGTGTTAAATTCATTAACACGATGCAGCTGAACCTGCACAAATTGCAACTGAGCTTTAATAAAAAAAATATTTAGGCTTCTAAGTATGCTGTCTGTCACATAGGAGGGATCACGACATTCACCAATGACTGATGTAAAATATAGAGTTAGGGCATCCCACTGCTCTAAAATGTGACTAACACAATCCTCTAATGACAGCCATCGTGTTTGTCCAAATGCCAACATCTTATGGGGAGAAAGGTAAAAAAACTTTGAAACTTTTTCAATTCATGTTGCCTAAGGCTTGAACGACTGAAATGAGTATATATATTCCTACACAAGTCTTCTAAAGTAGTGGACAGTTTCAAACATGCATGAGACACACAGAGATGGATCATGTGGCAGCTGCATTTAATGAATGAAATTTGAGGAAATTCAGCCTTCATCAGGGCAACTACACTGTGTTTCTGCCCAAACATTATATTACACGTGTCTGAAGAAAACCCAATTATACTCCCCAGTGGGATACATTTGTCTTCAAAACACTTTTTGATGGCTGTATATAAAGACTGGGCATTACACTTTTCAACTACATCCATATCATAAAATGATGTTACCACCTCAAAACTGTCATAATCAAAATAGACTACACATAGTGCCAACTGCTTTTCACTGCTTACATCTGTCGTTTCATCTGGAATAATACTGAACAAAGTTGTTTTTAGAGTATCAACTAAAGATTTTGAATATTTATATCCAAGGCCTTGTCTTATGATATTTGTACATTTTGTGGCTGACATTTTCAACTGG
>JAWZYT010000413.1:317500-451372 GCA_034508575.1 Petrolisthes manimaculis | reverse complement strand
CACCAACAACAACTTCATAATTAAAGTTGAATATATCTACATGAATGATAACTGTTCAGAATCGTACCATCCTATATTCCATGTCAGAACTATAAAGCTGTGATGTGTCTGAGCATTAATATCGTAAAAGTCACTTCACCTGCATGGAACTCCCCTAAAGACTTCACCAGTTCCATAAAAGAAAGTAACCCACGCATATTCTTTGTACTATATACAGTAGTTCTATTGTGTGTGTGTGTGTGTGTGTAGGACGGTACGAGTTTGTTGTGAATTAAAGGAAGAGCAAGTGGCGTTTGTCTATTCTATATTATACTTTGCCAATGCGTACGAGGCTTGTGTACGAGTGTTTTGGTGACACAATGGACAGTCTTATCTCGTGTGTTTGTGTGTGTGTAAAGGAGAGGTATGCGAGGGGGTTGTGGGAAGAAGTGTGTGTGTGTGTGTGTGTGTGTGTGTGTGTGTGTGTGTGTGTGTGTGTGTGTGTGTGTGTGTGTGTGTGTGTGTGTGTGTGTGTGTGTGTGTGTGTGTGTGTGTGTGTGTGTGTTTCCTGGATCCTATCTACCTTTCATGTTTTGTTGCCTACCTACTGTCACAATAAAAAAAAAAAACGTCTTATCTCGCACAGTACCGGTGCCTTCAGTTCGTACAATCAGATTCGTTACAATCATGTGGTGGTCTGAAATTCACCAAGCATAATTTATATAGAAAAAGAGTTAATGCCATGTTATCTGCCATAAATGTATGTATAATCTCCAGTCTCTCACGATCGAACTTATCCTTCATAATTTTATTGACTCTTTTTTTTTTTTTTTTTGTCTCTTCTGTCTGTTTGGTGTAGGATTCAATCGTGAAGACATACGCGCCCTGAGGCTTTCCTTCTGTTCTAAAAATAATAACATTAAAAGAAGAGTGATCGTGTAGAAAGTAATTGGCGAGAGTAAGTATCATTAACCACTCATGCAGCTCTGTGTTGATTCTTCTTAAAAAAAAAAACACACGACACTTTTACTCTTAAAACACTCGTGTAAAAACAGCATTAGCAGCAGTATAAGCACAACAACTCCCTCTCTTCTTCCTTTTCTTTTTCATTCGGGTAATTTGGTTGGTGGAAGTGATAGCATTGTCTCAGACGGAAGCGTACGAGAGAGAGAGAGAGAGAGAGAGAGAGAGAGAGAGAGAGAGAGAGAGAGAGAGAGAGAGTTGATGAGGGTGTTTGGAGATGCGGCACAAGGAGAAGAACCCCAAACTAATTATATAGATGGATGGAGTGAAGAAATATTGATGGTGTGCGATATGTGTGACACTGGAGGAGGAAGGAAGGTCGACTGGAAAGAATAAAGTCTATAGGAGGTCTTACTGACGTGTAGCCTACTCTCTCTCTCTCTCTCTCTCTCTCTCTCTCTCTCTCTCTCTCTCTCTCATTCAATTATACAGCCCTTCACCAATACAGTTCTGAAAGTTAATTTGGGTACTCACATTTTATCCACATGTGAAATCAACCAGTCAAAACATTCAATAACCTACCCCCTAGAACCCATGCACTGCTCTCTCTCTCTCTCTCTCTCTCTCTCTCTCTCTCTCTCTCTCTCTCTCTCTCTCTCTCTCCAACATACGCCAGCGCCTCCTCAAACACCTGATAGCACTACAAGTCATGGTAGACGGCTGTAAATTAGAGCATTGTACTGTGTAGGTGGGAGAGTAGCGTGTTCATCCCCCATTTTGGAAGGAAAGGAGAACACGAATACGCACGCTACCAACATCTGTAGTCGCTTCTTCACGCAAAAGGTACTTAGACATGCACAATGTTACAAAAAAAAAATATATATATATATCGATGTAGTCCTCACGCGAACCACTCTGCATGTTGACTTTTCTGAATACAACCAAGACAGTACGAACTACATACTATACAGTGTTCATTTTAGATATCACCTAAAACATGACGTGAGGCAGTTATAGCTTTAGCTGAGGGAGGGAGGGAGGGAGGAGGTTGCTTGCTGCATGACATATATACAGTACCTGCGTCATGTATACATTAACGGCTTTTGTGAAGATTATGTCGTTAAACACACACACACACACACACACACACACACACACACAAAGCGACGACTGATTATAGAACAGACAGACCGGTAACCTGAGAAGTGGATAACATCGTCTGGGGTTAGTTAGCTAGTGGAAGCATGGGGACAAAATACCCGAGTGTCTGCGAAGTTGTGAATTCAGCTGTACACTTAATGTATAATTAAAGAAAGTGGAACGGTCTTCAAAATATCTCAGTGACAGAGCCTGAACAATGATGCTTATAATTAACTAAAGAAATAATGAAACCAGCAAGACTTGACAGATAAGCATTCGTTGTCTATTGCTCAGAGTCCTCCCTTGATTTATGAAGAGTCTGGTGTTGAATATCTTTCCTGCACCACATTAACCTATATATAAGTGTTACCAGAGAGGAAAAGAGTACAGAATGAAGAATGCTAAACTGGATGTCATTTATGTCATTCACAGATACAGGTTTGTTTATACTGAACAAAATCGTTGAGTGTTACCCCAAAGATAAACCTACAGGATTGTAACATGAACTGCTTAAGTGGTTAAACACACACACACACACACACACACACACACACACAAGCGACGACTCATTATCGAACAGACAGACCGGTAACCTTAGAAGTGAATAACATCGTCTGGGGTTAGTTAGCTAGTGGAAGTATTACTGTGAATAAGTTTATCTACGTTACTACACGAACAACCACAAGATACTCACGTTAAAGACCGGAGCTTCTGCGATCCCTGCGTCCCTGCTGAAGGAAAGAGAAAGTTAGGATGTGTTGGGGCAGGACTCAACCAGATGCGCGCGTGTATGGGTGACTGTGTGTGTGTGTCAAGAGTGTAGACTGGCTCACTCTCTCATTCGCTCCTCTGCACTGACACCAAACACACACTCTACACACGTGCTCGTCTGGGCCTGGATCACTCACACACTCCCTTACGTTCTTCTGTAGTTCAAGTCTACAGTTGAGATGACAGTTCACGTCACACTCGCAGACATGAGCCCCTAGAAAAGGAAAATTGACAATTCACATTTCTAGAAAAGAGAATCACTGATGTGGAAACACCCCCACAATTATAGAAAAAAAGCCTGACATTTTCAAAAAGTCCCTAAAGCTTGTAGAAAAGAGCCTCGCAGCTTTATACAGTCTGTCACACTTTAAAAAATATTACGTTTTCCCTTACACTCGTCCACATTTAGGGTTTTCGCAAACAGTGATTGATTATAAACTCCTGATTTTGGTTATCGAACAATTCGTGAACACAATTAACATTCGTCTGGTCTAACTGTCTGACAGCATCAACTCGACCCACAAAAACTCGGTGCAATATTAAGCTATCAAAAAACAAATGCAAACATGAAATGACTACTGTAGTTGTCTGACTATTTTTGCTTCTGTTGTACGTGTTGTAGGTAAGGAAAGGTTGGAGAGGCAGCGGGCAGAATGAGGGTGCTGCCGCTTGTCTTACTACTGTTAGTATGTGTGGTCGGTGCAGCTGCCACCCTCAACTTCAACATCTTCAGGTGGCCGTCCTTCAAAAGAAATCGAGGTGGTCATAGCGGTGGTGGATATGGCACCAGTGGTCGTCATGCAGGTGGTAGTGGTAGTGGTGGTGGGTATGGTAGTACAGGTGGTAGTGGTTATGGCAGCAGCAGTAAAGGTCAAAGGAAACCCAACCCACTAAGGAGTCTCCAGAGGCTGAAGAACCAAGCCTTCACCAGCATCAGGAACTTGAAGGCTCCGTTCATAGATGGTATACGCAACCTGAAGAGTCAAGTGTTTGAGTTGAAGGGCAATTTGTTCCGGCAGGCGGGTAACCTCTTCAATAAGGGTGGTAAGGGTAAGGGTAAGGGTAAGGGAGGGGGAGGAGGTCATGGTCAATCCAGTTACTTTCGTCAACCACCTTCTCATTACGGTGGAGGTACAGGTGGAGGACATGGTGGTGGTGGAGGTGGAGGTGGTGGGGGATATGGAAGTACTGGTGGAGGAGGACATGGTGGTGGTGGTGGTGGTGGAGGATATGGAAGTACTGGTGGAGGAGGTGGAGGACATGGTAGTGGTGGTGGTGGTGGAGGATATGGAACTACTGGAGGAGGCGGTGGAGGACATGGTGGTGGAGGTCATGGTGGTGGAGGTGGTGGTGGAGGTGGTGGTGGAGGTCATGGTGGTGGAGGTGGTGGTGGAGGATATGGAACTACTGGAGGAGGCGGTGGAGGACATGGTGGTGGAGGTCATGGTGGTGGAGGTGGTGGTGGAGGTGGTGGTGGAGGTCATGGTGGTGGAGGTGGTGGAGGAGGATATGGAAGTACTGGTGGAGGTGGTGGTGGTGGACATGGTAGTGGTGGTGGGCATAGTGGAGGTCATGGTGGAGGTAGTGGTGGTGGAGGTAGCAGTTACAGTGGTGGAGGTGGAGGTCATGGTGGTGGTGGAGGCGGTCATGGTGGAGGTAGTGGTGGTGGAGGTAGTAGTTACAGTGGTGGAGGTACTGGTGGAGGTGATGGTGGTCATGGTGGTGGAGGTGGTAGTGGTGGTGGTGGTTACAGTGGTGGTGGTGGAGGTGGAGGTGGTCATGGTGGAGGAGGAGGTGGTCATGGTGATGGAGGAGGAAGTAGTGGTGGCAGTGGTTATGGAGGTGGTGGAGGTGGTGGTGGTGGTGGTGGTGGTGGTCATAGTGGTGGTGGAGGTGGTGGTGGAGGGTATGGAGGGAGTGGTGGTGGAGGTAACGGGTTCATCCAAGTCTCCCAGAAGGCCCCAGCAGCTCCTTCTTCAGGTTATGGAGCTCCATCTGCCCCCACAGCTCCGTCCTCAGGCTACGGGGCACCTCCGACAAACCCCTCGTCAGGTTACGGGGCTCCTCCAGCCTCCACGGGCTTTAGGACACCAACAGCACCTGCCTCGAGTTACACTGCACCTGCGGCCAGGGCTCCACCAGCACCCACCACAGGATACAATGCCCCGCAGGGTGCTTCAGCAGCTGGAGGAGGAGGAGGAGGAGGAGGAGGTAACAAGGGTGTGGTCCAGCAGGCTACTCCTAACACAGGATACCGAGGAGGAGGAGGAGGAGGAGGAGGAGGAGGCGTCAACAAGGGTGTGGTACAACAGGCTACTCCTAACACAGGATACAGAGCACCGTCACCTTCAACAGGAAGTATTGGAGTATCAGCACCTGCTACTGGTTACCGTGCTCCTATTGGTAATACAGGTATTGGATTCACTGGTATTGGCCTTACTGAGAGCTCCTACAGTCAAACTGGACCAATACAAAACACATTCCCCACAGGATCCAGAGGTAACAAAAACAACAACAACAACAAAAATAACTTTGCTGCTCAAATCAACGCTCCTCTCTCAGCTGCCATGGCCATGGGTCATCTCCTAAATGAAGACGATGTTGTGAAGGGTAAAGGTACAACGTCTCAGTGGCGACCTGTGGTTGGTGCACCAGGGGCTGCTCCTTCCATTAACGTTAGAACACAAAATAAACTCAGACCATTAGCCGTGAGACCAAAGACACCAGTGACCCCAAGGGAAGACCCACTCTTCATCAACTTGGACACCACAGGTGGGAATAACGCACAGGTGACCAACAATAACCTTGGAGGTGACCAACCTGTTTCCTCCGTTGACGACGATACCTACCTCATCTCCGCCACTGAGGAATATGACGATATTTTGATTGTGGACCAGGGTAACCCAGATGAGGCTGCTAAGGCACTCTCCAAGGTAGTCGACGCTGCTCTCTTGATTAACGAGGACGAAACGCCACAGAGTCGTGCTTTGACGTCCAACAGACTCCAGGAAAACCTACCCAAGGTCAACAGGAAAAGGGAGAGTGATGAGAGCGATGGTGACAAGAGGCCGAGGCGCGGGTCTGACGCCGATACAGAGCTTCAGCCTGGGCAGGAGTCCAACATGATGTTCGCAGGACTGATGGAGGAACTCAATCTCAACACACTTACAGCTCTCATCAGACGGGCTAACCTAGAGGCCATGCTCACCACAGAGGGTAAGTTTTTATTTCATGTAAAGTATTCTGTATTACCTCTCTATTACTATACAACTTTCCAAGTTATGTAGCCTTTGATTTTGTTTCCTAACTATGCATTGTTTTTTTTCACAATGAATCGATTTAAATATTTTTCATTCTGTACATTAGTCTACTTATTTACCTTATCTACACAGTCTTGAGTAAAAAATATTATCTCCTTATTATTTATTCTAGACAAATTAACAAGGTAAATTAAAAAGGTAAAGTTGTACCAGGAGAAATGAGAAAATAAATAATCAACCTCTGTCCTAATAATGTCTACATACTGTACATTGCCAAGTGCTACCAAGGGTGAGTCTGGTTTTTCTGGATTAGTGTGTGTGTGTGTGTGTGTGTGTGTGTGTGTGTGTGTGTGTGTGTGTGTGTGTGTGTATTAAGGACTGGAATGTAAGTGCAGGTTAGGGGAATGACTCGTGGGGAGGGAGATGGGGTAGGAGGGGGTGCCCGAGCCAGGTGGCAGGGCATTCAATATAAAACACCTATATGTACGGTACTGTATACATATATATACATATATTTTTAAAGTATGGTCATTGCCAGAGTTTATTGTACAGTGACAGACGAAGGTAAATACTCTTGTGGGTGACCATATAGTACACATGGTCTAGAATAGATAGTATAATAGGCCAACACTGCTATTTACATACACTTCCAATTTCTTCCTTTTTGCTCGACTTAATTTCGCTCTAGTTTCCACGCGTCCACTATACTCTGGAAGAAAAAAGTAGAGAGAGAGGGAGAGAGAGAGAGAGAGAGAGAGGCGGAAAAGTTATTCATCATCTCATTATAATATAGTGAGCCACGAGAGAGAGAGAGAGAGAGAGAGAGAGAGAGAGAGAGAGAGAGAGAGAGAGAGAGAGAGAGAGAGAGAGAGGAGGAAAAGTTAATCCTCATCTCATTACACTATAGAGAACCAGAAGGGAACTATAGGTAGGTATACAGGTAGGTACGAGCAGAAGCCTCAAACTTTCGCCACCAGAATGAGGCCCTCCTAGTTATAAAGTTCCCTCGTCCGGAGTCAACCAGAAATATTGTATTGCTCATGAGAGAGGTATTCCTTGGCTATGGTATTGTCCCCCCCCCCCTCTCTCTCTCTCTCTCTCTCTCTTGTAATGAGATGATGATTAACTGTTTCGCTTCTCTCTCTCTCTCTCTCTCTCTCTCTCTCTCTCTCTCTCTCTCTCTCTCTCTCTCTCTCTCTCTCTCTCTTGTAATGAGATGATGATTAACTGTTTCGCTCTCTCTCTCTCTCTCTCTCTCTCTCTCTCTCTCTCTCTCTCTCTCTCTCTCTCTCTTGTAATGAGATGATGATTAACTGTTTCGCTTCTCCCTCTTTCTCTCTCTCTCTCTCTCTCTCTCTCTCTCTCTCTCTCTCTCTCTCTCTCTCTCTTGTAATGAGATGATGATTAACTGTTTCGCTTCTCTCTCTCTCTCTCTCTCTCTCTCTCTCTCTCTCTCTCTCTCTCTCTCTCTCTCTCTCTCTCTCTCTCTTCCTTTCGGTTCCATTCCCTTTTCATTCCCAATTGTCCTCCGTTTACGGCGACTTTCACTGACCAAGCCTCCAACAAGTGATACTTTAGTACATCTGAACATACTCCTTGGGAACACGCTACCAAAGACACACCAACACGCTACCAAAGACACACATACATGCTACCAAAGACACACCAACACGCTACCAAAGACACACATACATGCTACCTAAGACACACCAACACGCTACCAAAGACACACATACATGCTACCTAAGACACACCAACACGCTACTCTAATTATATACTCTTGAAGCTGATAGGACAGTACAGTACACCACCACATGAATGAATGGATGGCATGGATGGGATGTTGAGTGAACACAACTTTCCCTACTTGAGTCACATATACAGTAGCTTTCCAATCCTCTATTTTTTTAAAGTTACCTAAAACTTTATTCAGGGCATAAATAGAAAAATAAGTACATTTATGAGTATCGATTTTTCTATCCCATTTAAAGTCGGCTGTGGAATATATAAATTATAGAGGGTATTTCTGGATATGGTGGATTTTCTGCAATCGTCATTTAGTTATTGTAATTATTTTGGTTTATTCTAGTAAAGCCTAAACATGGATCAGCTTGACAAAGTACTTAAGGGTAAACATGCAGCTAGATTCAAAGACCACAACATCCCCTTTTCTCTATCAAGTTGTTTACTAAAAAAAAATACATCAAGATTTTAGCTACTGCAACTACCACAACAACAACAGGTTAATATGGTAGTTTCCTTATTTATTTATTTATTCTCTGACTTGCTTGCTTGCATATTACTCAGTGCAGGAGAAACTATAAAACAATGAACCTTATAATAAGATGGATAGCGATGTAAAGAAATGCGTTAGTTCCCTATGACTCGCCAAAGTGAGTTTATTATAAGTGTGATGGATGTGTTGTGATGAGTAAGTGTGATGGATGTGTTGTGATGAGTCTTCTGGTTAATATATATCGAGGCATCACTCAACTTTAGGGGCCCTGTGATCGTGTATGAGACTTGGTGGCTTCTGATTCCTCCTGACAATGCCACGAAACAGGCTCCTTCCATTTTGGTGTGTGAGTGTGCAGTATTTGAAGGACTCACTAACCTCCAATTTTCAGACTACATCACGGGGTTTCTTAAGTGTCATGACGTCTCAGTTGTGCAGTCCATTTGTTTTCCCAGACACTTTAGAACTGTTATTATTGTGACTGGACTGACAGCTGATACCATCCCATATTAAACACTTACTTTATGTATTACAGACTGAGTTATGCTTTGAATTGAATAAATATTGCATTTTGCTTTTAACACAGGCTCGGTTAATCCTTTTCTAGTCTGTATGCTAATGAATAACAGAAGTTTAGGAAAATATGTGTTGGTTTTCAATGAGCGACTCAGTGTAAAATGAAGTGTTGGATACAAGTATTTATTCATTGTATGTCCAGGGTCTACAGTATATATAAAATTGTGTCTGTATTGCCTATCAGAAGGTAATTAATTACTATATGGAATAAATCTTTTGCCAGGCGAATTGGCTACACCTCACTGTTTCATAATGTCACAAATAATATGGCTACCGAATGAGTCTCCTTCGCAGCATAGTTTGAAGGAGACATAAAACATCAATATATTATTACTCATTTCATTGACTATAAACTTGAGAATGGGAACTGCTGCAATTTCAACATCTCAGTATGAAGTGTTAAGATTTAGTCGCTCTATTTACTCGTGTACTACATCACTCTCACCACCAACCAAACGACAGGTCAGACGGCATTAAGGGACCCTGTGATGTAGTCAGAAAATTGCAGATAAATGAGTCATTCAAATACTGACCACGAAACACACACATGCATCTATATGGAAGGAGCTGGTTTCGTGGCATAGTCAGGAGAAATCAGAAGCCACTAATTCTCATACACGATCACAGGGTCAACTTAATCCAACACATAGTAATCAAGATTTTCCATCCAAGGTCCCAACAGAACACCAACACGAACAGTATATAAATGATCATATAGTGACGTGTGTAGAGACAAACCCTGTCAACATTAAGCGCTACATATTTTTTCCTGTTCTTGTTGGTACTTTGTCAGACCAATCTTGCTGTATCATAATGTCATAAAGGAAGGAAATTTTCTTGCCTCTTGGTGATATGTTTAGGAGACACGAATTTTGCTGATGGTTGTATAAACTTTCACAACCGAAGCGCCTCATTAACATGTGATTCTTCTTGGAGAAAATTTCGCGTAAAGTCCAGTTAGTGCCTTGAGGAACCCTGTGATGTAGTCAGAAAACTGGAGGTATATTAATTAGTTCTTCAAGTATTGCCACGAAACACTACCTATATGGAAGGAGCTTGTTTCGTGGCATAGTCAGGAGGAATCAGAGAAGCCTCCAGTTCTCATACACGATCACAGGGTCCTAAATTGTTACATCTTGAAGAAATCGTCATTACTAGAGTTTACTGACCTACAAAATATTAATTACGTTTACCTTGTTTATTTACTTGAGTGGAACAAGGAGTGAGAGGGTTACCAGAGCTTGACGATATCATGATTACAATCTATTCACATCCTATAAAATAATAATTGAGGGAAAATACGACTGTGTGTATGAGAAAAAAAAGAATTGCTGCATGGAAACTGTATTGTAATGTACAGTACCACTACTATATAATACACACACTCACACCCAGGGCAAGAAAGAGGGAAGATCCTCCACACGTTTTTATGAAGAGCGGAAGTAACTGATGGAAGGGGAGGGAAAAGTCAGAGAGGAAAGTGACATTATTCTTGATACTGAGAAACGCTTGAATGAAGAAATGTCAGGGTTGAGAATTAGTAGGGAAAGGAAAGCGTCTGCATTCAGAATAGTCTATACAGAAAATGCCTTAATTAGGAAAAAGGGAGAATTGTTTGTGCTAATAAGAGTTTGTGTTGAGAAGGACAGTCACACACATAAATCTGTCTCTAGGAACACTCTTCGGGTTAATCAATTAAATGCACAGCCCGAAGAAGAATATATAATCGAAACTTTGTCAATATAGGCTCCTTCACATATATATAGCATTTTTTATTGTATACCCGTTGCGAAAAAACAGCTACAGTATAGTGAGAGCCGCGGCGTGGTACATACATACATACATACATACATACATACATACATACATACATACATACAGTCGTGGTCAATAATAATCATCCACATATGGGTATCTCAAACAATTTACTGTCTAATGTTTTCACGTTCATATATGATGTTATTGTTTTAAGTAGCGCGTAGCTGCTTGTATTAAATTAAAATATGATGCTTAATTTATTTATTGGAAAGTTTATCAGGTATGGAACAGAAGGAAGCTGTCAAAATTTTACATGAGTTACTCCTACATATATGATTATATATGACCACGACTGTACATTCTCTGGCAGCGACGGTCACTACAAACAACAGCAGCTGGCACATGTTATCATCCAATTTGTGTAAAGCGACGAGAAATTGACGGATTACGAGAAAGGAGAGACATCTGTAGGTGATTGGATGTTAATACGTTTTACTTTTGCTTTCATGAGCCGTATACTGTAACAATAATAATAGGGCGTTATATATTATACCCTCCAACGATGAAAACCGATCAATTAAGTAACGTAGAAAGGCATCATAAAAGTTACATAAAAATATATCAGTGAAAAGTTGATAGTTAAGTGATGATGCAGTGATATGATGATAGTGTAGTGTTGATATAGGTAGTGTAGTGATGATGCAGTGATATGATGATAGTGTAGTGTTGATATAGGTAGTGTAGTGATGATGCAGTGATATGATGATAGTATATAGTGGTGATTGATGTAGGTAGTGTAGTGATGATGCAGTGATATGATGATAGTGTAGTGTTGATGTACAGTAGGTAGTGTAGTGATGATGCAGTGATATGATGATAGTGTAGTGTTGATGTAGGTAGTGTAGTAGGTAGTGTTGATGTAGGTAGTGTAGTGGTAGCTGTGTTGTCATCATGGTGGTGGTAGTGATGGTTTAGGTATGATAGTATAGTGCACAATATACAAGTAGGTGTAGTGAGTATATATTTCTGTATGCATGTGACGTCTTTCCCTGCCCTATCCTCCCTTCCTTCCTGCCTTCCTTCCTGCAGATGGTGGCAATATAATACCAGGAATTACGACAAACAATAGTAGCGTCCCTAACTCCCTCCCACACAACAACAACAGCAACAGTAAACAAAGGGCCAAGACAGGGTAATGGCTACAGTTTAGAGGGCAGCAAGAAGTGGTGTGAAGAAGGAAGGGGTGATGTGCTTGTGTGTGTTTGTGTGTATGTGTGGATTATATGAAGTTGTGAGTTCTCAAGAGTACCATGTGTAATATCCTCAGAAGCTTAAATTGTCTAGATGCTGCGGTCTTCTCACTTTCGCATGTCAAACAGCGACAGTGGTGAAGATCTCTGGTAAGCAGAACTAAGTCGTAGCCTATGCGACGTAAATATATTGAGGGAAATGCCGACACGCCAGCCAAAGAAGACCTATTGCTAAACACACACACATACGCACACACACACACTCTCTCTCTCTCTCTCTCTCTCTCTCTCTCTCTCTCTCTCTCACACACACACATACACACACACACACACATAGCCCACTTTGAATTCCCACGATAATTTTACTAAAACCAAAGGTAGACAAAAAAAAGTCTCCGAGGATTTTATCACCATTCCTTAACCGTAATTATTTCTCCCTTTCTAAAGTCTGTAACAAGTGACTTTCCCTACCACTGTGTGTGTATTATATTGTAACTTGTCCCACCACCTCTGTCATCTCCTCCATCACCCACCCAACCCAACCAACAACCACCACATACATACATTACCCATACATACAACTCTCTCTACTAACTTCATTATAATACACTTACTACAGAAGAACCATACACCTATCCCGTTCACTCTCTCACCATCACCATCACCACCATCACTAACCCCTGTATATGGTGATGAGGTAATGGCTAGTGTGGCAGGGTAATTGGAACCATGGTTTGTTTTTGTCACCAGGGGTCAGTGTGGCTGTATACCATCAGGCCTGGGAAGAAATTAATCACTCATTTCACGCTTTCTTCTCACGCTATTCATTTATTATTATTATTGTTATTATTATTATTATTATTATTATTATTATTATTATTATTATTATTATTATTATTATTATTATTATTATTATTATTACCAATTGGTTGTGCTTTCCCTCATATTTGTCACCAACGCAACTAAAAATAATAATAATGATAATAAAAGACTATTATTATGCACTCTACCGTATAGGCTTCTCAGTTATACTTTTCGATCATTTTTTATTTCCATAAATGTCTAAAATCTTCAGGTATAAAATCAAATGATCCTTGGTGAAGCTGAGGACTGTGAGGATATTAATTATATGGTTTATGATGCTAACATATATATACAGATTAACTTCTCTCATTATTATCATAGACTGAGCATTAGTCAAAATTAGTCTCCAGTGACGCGAGAGTAAGGGTAAATAACGTTATCGCCTCCCATTCAACTGGTCCAGGTTCGATACTTGTCACTGTACATACACCTGTTGGGGAAGGATAGAGCTTTTCTATAACCTCAATGGGTTACATGGCCTGTATGGTATAACATCCCGAGTATGAAACATCAGTAATTACCAAACCATTTTATTTAAAAGTAAGAACACAGGAAAACTGAAAAGTTGACACTTTTGAATAAAAGAAGGAATGTGATGACAGACCTGAAAATGACCCTAACATTATTGTGTTGTTTGATGACACTTCACACTACTAACACAGCTGAGACCAGAACCCACGCTTGGTCTAACACCTTATGTGTTTCACAACACTTACCAATAGTTATGGGAATGGTGTACAGTATGTGTGAGAAAAAGTTCACTCTTTTGACAGAGGTTTTGTGTCGATGAAAAAACCAGAGAGAGTAAAATAAACTAATGAATGTATTTCGTTGTCGACGGACTGAAAAATTACTGGTTACTTGCAACTAGGCCAGGAAACAAAAGTAGATCGAGGGAATCTGTCTCATAGCATATATGGTACTGTAGTTTGGAAGTATCACTATAATAGCATCCACTAATTCCAAAATATATGTCCTTGTCGAGTACGCACTCTACACAGTAAATTTTGATAAGATAATTTAAGAAGACATAAATTTTTAAGGAGGCCATTATTCTGCTGTTGGAGAATTAAGAAAAGCTACTAAATATCCTCTAAGTGTAAACCAAGCATCGCCTGCATCATGGCATAGTAATACAGTCTGAAGGAATAACCATGCAGGCCTCTAATGTTTCTATTTTGGATAGGGCTCGGATATTATTTAGAACCACATGCACGAAAAGTCATGGTCCAGGGCACAACAGAAGACGATGACGATGATGACCAATACGATAGCCCAAGGTACAGTACAGCATGTCTATGGAGCCATCGTTATATCCTATAGACCATAACCTCCTTACATGTGGCCCATAGTGTGTCTCACGAACAGTACACAACCACGATTAAAAATAAAGTTATCTATCGCGCAAATTGAACTCCATGACATGCTAAACAAACGCTAAAGCTCGTGTTGTCCAGCTTATATTCCACTAATAATCGTCAGGGGTGTTAGAATGGTTTACATGAGGAGGAGTATATAGTTTTATTTATTTATTTTAATCGTGTATACAACCTATAGAGTAAGGGATGGGTGACACTGCACACAAACGACAGGGAAAGGTGTGTGTGTGTGTGTGTGTGTGTGTGTGTGTGTGTGTGTGTGTGTGTGTGTGTGTGTGTGTGTGTGTGTGTGTGTGTGTGTGTGTGTGTGTGTGTGTGTGTGTGTGTGTGTGTGAGTGTGTGTGTGTGTGTGTGTGTGTGTGTGTGTGTGTGTTGCTTGCTGAGACAATGACAACTGCCTGACGTTTATGTTTGAGGTTGTAATAGGTCGAGGGAGTTACCGTAACACTGCAATGTTGGATACACTCAAGAGGGAAAGTTTGGAAGGAAGGAATTATTGTTGTTGTTGTTGTTGTTGTTGTTGTGTGTGTGTGTGTGAAGTCCCTGTGTGAGTGTGTATGTGTGTGTGTTTGTGTGTTCCTGTCCTGCCCTGCCCTGCCTCCATCCATTGATTCCCTCTCATTCAATTACTTCGGCGACTTACTGTATTTTTTAAGAAGTAAATATTGTCATAATTTGTCTTTAAACAAATGTTCTTATCTCTTGTATCGTATATTTTGGGTTACTTTAAGGGGGTATATTATAGCACATTGTTTTTTGGGTAAATCTGAAGCAAAAAATTCTACCAAACTATTCCAGGCAAAAGGATATAATTATTTTTCTTCATGTGGGTGTGTTTCCTGACATACTTCGGAGGAATCAAGGGGCTCCACTGAAGCACTGAAACGCAAATTGAGTACCACTGAAACGCAAATTGAGTACCACTGAAACACTGAAACGCAAATTAAGTACCAATGAAACACTGAAACGTAAACTGCATACATGTTTACGTCAACTGCTCCCACCGGAAAGAGCTGCTACTACTACTATACCACTGCGTCTGCTAATTATGGGTTAAGGGAGGCGATAACAAAGAGAAGTAGATATCATAATTGAGGAAGGCGGAGAATGAAAAAGAAAGAGAGAGTGAGAAGGAAGGAAGGAAGGAAGGAAGGAAGGAAGTTGGTCATTATCGAAGTCTCCCTCATGTCAACAATGTACTTTTTTCTTGCCTGCCTGCATGGTGGCTTTTGTTAATTCTCTTATAAAGGTTTGTTGCCTGTGAGCCCCCTTTCACTCCCACTTTCTTACTTTTACTTACTTTTACACACACGCATACACACACACACACACACACACACACACACATACACTCTCTCTCTCTCTCTCTCTCTCTCTCTCTCTCTCTCTCTCTCTCTCTCTCTCTCTCTCTCTCTCTCTCTCTCTCTCTCTCTCTCTCTTAATTTGCTCCTTCCTCGACCAATTTCTGTCTTTACACCGCAGTAAGGAAGGCATGAGAGTAATTTCACCCCTTTGGTTGATGTGCCTTTCCTATCACTGTACATACCACAAGGCCTAAACTGATGCTACTGTAATGTAGGATTTTGGGGTTGTATCAGCGACAAAGGAGGCGTGTTGGTTAATGTGGATTTTGGAGTATCCGATTCCTCCAGACTATCCCAAGCAACAACAGGCCACCATTAATTTTTTATTGTGTTCTGTTTCAGGGCATAATTTAGAGAAATCAAGGCGCTGCAAGGTACCAAATGCACACTGTCCCCTTAACGAGAGTAATTTACAACTCTTGGTCAGTGTGGGTTCCAATTTCAGTGTTTATAGTCAGTGGTGTTGCCAACTGACTTACTACGGTCGCAGTTTTTCCCTTTTTATCGGTGGTGGACGTGTAATCTCTCTTTCTCACACACAAAACCAGGGAATTTATCCATCTGTTGCTGTTTCTCTCTACTCGGTTCTAGGACACATCTACTGTAGTGTTCAGACATATTTCATTATTTCGTTTTCAGTCCTGGTCTTAATTTTAATTTATCTACCATATGAGTGAATTACAATACTCAGACGATCACTCTTACTTATAGAGTATGGAATGTACCCCATCATTTGTGTTTCAAACTGGTCTGAACTTACGTAGAAATAAGTTATGAACTGTGATTGTACAGTGATTCTACACATATTGTACATTATCATGAAGTGTTTATCTGTTGATGGTCTGGACTTTTTCAGGTTATAAGTTTATAACACTCAAACCAACGTTAACAGTTAAGAAGTAATCACATTATTTGTGAACTAGAGGGCTTCAGATCCCTCCAAACTATGCCAGGAAACAGACGACCTCAGTGTGCGATTAGGGATATATATTATATCATTATTTGGAGGAATCAGATTCAACCAGACAACTCTCACTCTTAGGTCATCAGGTCAACACTATACACTATACAATTATATATAATCTATACCTTAATGCTTGGTACTAGGAATCATTACTACACTGAATTGTTACACTCTAAAGTACCTGTTTTAATGCCTGGTGTCAATCTAATACTACTACATTGTATATAACAATTAACTCTATTGAACCATTCGACTTTCTTCCTTCCTTCCCTTCCTCTTGCCATACGTGGAGAAGAATGATGTTATGCAAGCACTTCTCTCTCTATACCCGGAACCCCTCTCTTATCAACAGACGGTAAAAATGCGACTCTTAATGACGTGTACACCGATGGCTGGAGAAAAATGACCCCTTACTTACCTTTTTACCAATTATCCGAAGAGACGCATCCCGTTACTTGGGCTATTACGATTTTTCTCTTCTTTTCTATAGAGTGATCAACGTTGCGCATGCCACTCGAAATGTGTGTGTGTGTGTGTGTGTGTGTGTGTGTGTGTGTGATATAGTGTAGGGAAATGCGTGTGTGTGTGTGTGTGTGTGTGTGTGTGTGTGTGTGTGTGTGTGTGTGTGTGTGTGTGTGTGTGTGTGTGTGTGTGTGTGTGTGTGTGTGTGTGTGTGTGTGTGTGTGTGTGTGTGTGTGTGTGTGTGTGTGTGTGTGTGTGTGTGTGTGTGCAAACTACCGGTAAGCTCTTTGTAGACAAGAGCCGACCTATAATTGAGTTTAACGAGGTGTGTACACTAATTAAACTGACCACCATATGTACTTATGTATATATAATACAGTAAACACACATACCATACTGTACCGTCACACATAATACACTCAACTCTCTCTCTCTCTCTCTCTCTCTCTCTCCCTCTCTCTCTCTCTCTCTCTCTCATCATCATCATCATCAGAGAAAAGGATATATATTACTGTATTTCCATCCCTCCTTTCCCTGCCTTCTATCCTGGTGTATGAATAATCTGCCTCAAACAGTGTGAGTGATGGTCAAGACGGAGGGAGTTGACACAGTACATACATACATACATACATACATACATACATACATACATACATACATACCTGAGTGTGTAATTTAGTTAAAGGGTGATGCGCTAAGAATGGGTAAATACACCCTTATTTTCCCCTTTATAATGAGCAGTGTATGTGAGTGTTCCCACCACAGCCATACTCACCTCAACATCACTTCCTTCCTCACACACACACACACACACACACCACCTGTAGCTCTCTCCTGTTTACACACACACGTACTCACTCTCTCTCTCTCTCTCTCTCTCTTACTCTCTCTCTCTCTCTCTCTCTCTCTCTCTCAAACACAACTTTTTTCTGTAATATATTCCACTTTTACCTGTAAGCTGAACAGTTAGATATTAATGTCATATCTGTTGTTCAATATACATACAAGTTTCATCATCCACGCATGCAGCTATACAGAACATAAAGCCCGTCCAGAATTCCCACAAGAGCCATGCAGATCACCCGCCACATAAGAAAGAGATAAATAGATACATAGGCCTGACCGATGACAGAATGGGTGATGGCTGACATGAGGTGGAATCACTGGACTGATGATGGAGTGGAGGGAAGAGAAAACACCATGTGAAAATGAGTGTTGTAGATTAAATACACATGCACTTATAGTCCTTCATTCATGCGTACCAACTCGCCCGCAGATAATTAATTAAGACAGAGGATGACAATTGCCAGATGTCGCCGTAAGTGTGCAGGGAATGACCGAGCCACCTGTACATAACAAAGTGTCTCAGTAAGTCTACATTAATAAGACATTGTGTAATCTTATGGCTTCATGGCAGCAATACTCACTGTCTACATAAGACAATAATAAGTCTACTTTCCTAAACACACACAGAAAAACACCCGGTGTTCTGCGGTCGTCACAATCCGAAGGGGGTGCCAGTGACGTCATGTGTGCCATCTGTTGCATGAAACCTGCACTATGGAAAGTTACTCACTCGGTTACACATTATAATAATAAACTACGGTGTGTGTACACTCGACAACAATAGTCTTGTCCTACTCGTTGGGGAGCTCAAGTGATAATGGATGTAGCCTAAGAATAAGTATGGATGCCGATAAATAAATAATGTCTAGATGTCCGAGCTGGTTTATCTATATTTATCAACATGTCTTTCTTCAATTAATTTATGGAACTTTTTCAGATTCTTCTGAGACATATGTTGCGTATATCACACATTTTTTGTACTCTACTGAATAACTTACATTCACATGTAAAACTACTGAGAATTTGTCACACATACACGCTTGTACAAACACCTGATAAACTCAAGTAAAAACTAAAGCTCAGATGTGTGTTACCAGAATTTGTTAATGAAGATATAAAGGAGAAAATGTTAGTGAACTTATGTCGCAGACTGTACAGTTAAAACCGACTCGTATAGGCTATGCATGGCAGCTTTGTAACGCGAATAAATACAGTTGTATGTGACAGATGTTATAAGTGACATTATGATAGCAGCAGAGTTATAATTATCGACACGCAAATTTCCACCACCAGTATAGTAGTAACTCACTGTGTTGCTGTATGGTAATGAGAATATAAACACGGTGTACCAGAAGGAAAGAACAAAAGTCTGGTAAAGGAGTCCCGAGGATAATCTGAATGTATTATGGTTGCAATATTCTGGCCATTATTTTGATAAACAATGGGTCACCTCTGTGGCCAACCATTTGCTACATCTCAATAACAACAACTCCAAATCACTGGGAGTAGGACACACCTTCATACAACACTTCACTCTCAGAATTCGAGTACCGTCCTATAGATACCTTCAAGAATAATTTACAATAGATATCGTAAATGCTAGACGCAGTTCGTGACTCTAAGCCAACATTGGTCTATAAGCTCTATCTGTCCACCCACCTTATATGGGTTTGGAATCGCTCCTTTTCCACCTTTCAACTCTTTCTCTGGTCATAATATAGATTAGCCTATCATTTCCAAATCCTTGCCAATAGAGTTCAATTCCTCTCTGTCTTATATATAGCTCCTGTCAACTTGGAGACTCACTTGGTTTTCCCTCCCATAACATACAGAAAATAGGTATTGTGTTGATCTTGTGTTGATCGTGTGTGTGTGTGTGTGTGTGTGTAATAATAATAATAAAAGGTTTATTGAGTGAGGCAGCCGAGGGCTGAAAATATACATTAAAAAAAAAAAATCGTGACGGAGTGGATGATAATATGTGGATAAATATAGATGAATGAACAGACATACACAAATACATTCGCGCACATGCACACATAATATTCATTCGCACAAACAGCACACAGACGTACACAGATACAATCACGCATATTCACTCACACATGGACATATATTATGGGTACATATATTTATTTGTGCTGTTGGTTTATTAATGAAACTATTGTGGGGATTGGACTATTCTTATATCTGTCCGTCCTGGCTTTTATGGGTTGGAGTAGGTTGAAGTGACGGACATCATGACGGGGTTTGGGTATGGTCGGTGGGAGAAAATTTCTGTGTCGTGGGTGTGTGTGTGTGTGTGTGTGTGTGTTTGGATAGCACTAAATACTCAGTGCCTTTTAATTTAGTTACACGATAATACTCGGGGGTAAATGATCTGGACAAGACGAGCGGTGGACATAGAAAACTTGGAGAATAATAATAATAATAATAATAATAATAATAATAATAATAAAATAAAAATAACAATAATAATAATAATAATAATAATAATAATAATAATAATAATAATAATAATAATAATAATAATAATAATAGAATACACACAAGTTAGTCCATATACCGTAATATTATATACACTGTAGTTATTTAATTAGTGCGAGATAAAAATAAAAAGGAAGATGGAAAAAATTGAGAAAGTACAACATAGATAATATATACAGCTTTTTCTTCACTAGACGACGCACACACAAACATACAGCAATGAGAGAGAGAGAGAGAGAGAGAGAGAGAGAGAGAGAGAGAGAGAGAGAGAGAGAGAGAGAGAGAGAGAGAGAGACTACTGTATTGTTACATATACCGTAACATGTTCACTTTCCTGCATACCGTGATATTCATTACACTACGTAATTGTTTTAGTCACACTCCCTACCTAGACTACATACTACCTATACCTGTCTCATACACCCTACCTCACACACCCTGCATCACACACCCTGCCTCACACACCCTACCTCACACACCCTGCCTTACACACCCTGCCTCACACTCTAACTCACACACCCTGCATCACACACACTGCCTTACACACCCTGCCTCACACTCTAACTCACACACCTGCCACACACACTCATTTCACACACCATACCTCACACTCTATACCTAGCACACCCTGCCACTCATCCTGCTTCTCACACTCTGCCTTACATTCTACCACTCTGTTTACATCCTCTCTGCTACAAGTTCCTGGACATTTTAACCCATGGCAGTCCTTTTATTTTCAAGGGATATCATAATTCTATAAGTCTTCATAAACACGTACAGTACAAATCAGTTGTTTACCTTATGAGGATATTTCCACCACAGGACTGATGACGTCATACAGAAATACAGTGTGAGATCAGTGAAGTTATATTATCTTCGTACAATTAATATTTTCTGCACTTAATACCTTTGAAAAAACTTGTCTTTACTCTTCGTTTACTATACATAGCATTGGAAAATAACTCTGTAACATACTTTTAAAACTATCAGACCCAAAAAAAATTCATTTACTGAACTACATTATGGTTAAGTCTGTCCAGTTATTTTTACCACTGGGAATGGAAACAAACAATGTTATCTACGACTGTGTCAGCTGTTGCCCAACGTGGTGCTTGAAAGTTAGCTCATATTTACTGGACGTGTAATTTTCCTGAACACGTTGCGCAAAAATGAGGAGGAGCGAGTGTCGAGTGTACAGTAGGTTGACTGAAAGGGAAGGAATAAGAGAAAGGGAAGGTAGGGTGAAGACAGGGAAAGAGGGAGAGTATTCCATCACATGCAGGACTATAATTTATAGTGTACAGTTGCAGTCAAGAGTTCCGGTACACAATGGTAACTTTTATTCAACCTTTATTCTCGTGTGTGTACTTTTATAACAGCTTCAGCGAGAACCTGTTATCAACCAAACAGACATTGATGCTTAAACATATAATAGTTAGAGGAATCCAATGCAGTTCACTATATGAGATGGAAGCTATCATATGTTTACCTGCATTACCCTATTATATATGTGTGTATTTGGATATTACGGGGGTCATTAGTGAAGTCAGACACTCACACACATCTCTACTTTTAATCCTCCTGAGTATGCCAAGAAACAGGACCAGATCAGTTAAAATAATGGCGTCCTGTTGTTTGGAATAGTTTGGAGGAATCAGTTGCTCCAGATTTACCATTCTGATACACGGGAGTCAGGAGTGGGTTAGGCTATAACTATTATATTTAGAGATGGGAAGTAACCAAAAAATTACGTTTATACTTGGCTTTACAGTACAGTACGTGGATAACGGTGGATTGTCAATAACTGGCTGAGGTATATAGTTATTTACCAGATAAACTAGATATCTTCGTATCAACCTCACGACATGCAGTCACACAAACATCATAATAAAATCTGTATTGAGGACGGAAGGTTATGCGCCTCCCACGTCCATTTACAGATGCACGAAAGTCGGCAGATGATATAAATTGCCAGTTCTTGATGAATTTAGAGAGAGGAGAGCCATCTGCCGACAGCTACCGAAGTTCAACTTGTGCCATACAGTTGTGGTCAGTAGTTCTTTGCCACACTTTTGAAACGGGTTCCAGCCCTTATGAAATAAAGGAAAAAATATATATTTATATATATATTTTGTCCGTGAACTGACAGACTTCAGTGGCTCATCTGTTGTCATCGCATTGGAGGGCTTCTTGTTCCTCCAAACTATAGTAACAAATTGACTATATATATAGTGCCCCAGAATAAAATATTAGTGTTGGAATATGTTTTGGACACTTGGATCCTTGTTTGGAGGAATCAGTAACTCTCCCACTTGTCTACAATAAGCGACCCCATTAAATTTTGTCTCCTTCCTTCTACCTATAAGTTAAGTGACTCATAGCTATACTGGCTGTGTGTATTTTGGAGGGAAAAATGAATGCACATTACCACGGATAGAAATGTACTATCTTCGATAATGATTATCATCCACATTTGGGTGACTTATGTAAATGTTAGATAACTTTTCTCTCTGTGTTTAATAGGTGAAAGACTTTTCAATAAGTATGTTAAGTAGTATTTTCTAATTTACTACATGCATCTACTAATGATTCAAAACAACATCATCATATAAGAACGTGTAAATATTAGTCAGTAATTTGTGTGAACGATCCATTTGTGTATTGAAACTTATGTCAACGACTGTACACTCAAGGATGATAATTGTGTCCGTTACCACCAGAGGTCACTGTATAATCTTACGACTTGTGAAGTGTTATGTTTACTTTTAAAGAAACAAACATTATTCTCAAGAGAGCATTAGTTACGAATGGATGATAAGAATGATTAAGGATACAAAGTAAAGCTTGAGTTAGTTGAGTAGGTACTATACGTCTTGTAAAATGCAGAAAATTGATGTGATTATATAGATCTTGGTACTTTGTTAATGGAATACCCCCTCCATTTCCCTATACTGTACTGGTATTGAGGGGCAGAATGAAATAAGTGTGAAATATAGTATAATTATGTGAGACAACAGGTGTGTGAAACAACGGGTGTGTGAAACAACGGGTGTGTGAGAAAAAGGTGTTGGAGTGAATGGCAAGAAAGGAAGGGTAAGGAGTGAGAGATAGAGAGACAACTAGGCTAGAGGCAAGGGAGGATGACTGGCACCATATGTTCAACACACTACATACACCACGAGTTTCACCCAAAGCCACACACACTCATTCACTCACACCAATAATATAACTAGAGTAGGATGTATAGAGTACCAACACCACCACCACCACCACCATCCCCTTTCTCTCTTTCCCTCTCTCTCTCTCTCTCTCTCTCTCTCTCTCTCTCTCTCTCTCTCTCTCTCTCAGTTTTCAGTGTATATCATTCCTTCACACATTTTCTCTCGTTCATTGTCACATCACATCACATACTTTCCCTGCATCATGTATCCAATCCTTTCCAATTAATACATGAATTGGAGTTAGCTGGATTGGTTTGCAGGCTGGATACTAATATGTCTTGTTTGGTTGGTTTGTTGTTGTTGTTGTTGTTGTTGTTGAATGATTAGCGTAGTCAGTCAATCGGTAAATGGATGAATAATTTATCTCATTTTGTTCTTAGATTAATTTCTTATAAACTACACGTCTAATATGTTTGTTATCTATCATACGAAGAAATCAGTAACCTTCCAAGTCACACATAACGTAGAGGATAATATTATACATCGTTTCTTTTATTGACAATTTAAGGGAAGATTCTCTTTTTGGCAAATTGGAAGGCTACTGACTGATTCATCCAAACAATACCAGGAAACAAATCATCTCAATGTTACTAATATATAGGGTAATCTTGTTTCCTGGCATATATAGCTTGGAGGATTCATGTACAGACCTTCCAATTCAGCAGCAAGATAATCTCCCCTTAATTAAACGTCTGTGGGAATACCAAGAACATGTGAATTATCTGTGAACGAGAAGGGAAGGGAAGGGAAGGGAAGGGAAGGGAAGGGAAGGGAAGGGAAGGGAAAGGAAGGAAAGGGAAGGGAAGGGAAGGAAAGGGAAGGGAAGGAAAGGGAAGGGAAGGGAAGGGAAAGGAAGGAAAGGGAAGGGAAGGGAAAGGAAAGAAAGGGAAGGGAAGGGAAGGGAAGGGAGGGTATATAAGCGTGACGACCTTGTGAGGCATCTGAGTTTGTGAGGATATCATCATCATCATCAGTACACCGGCGGATCAAAGATATTTCGGTGCACTTCTCACGCCAACCATTCTGACACCTTAATTTGACGATGGATAATGGAAAGAAAACTATAACTACCTGCATGGACCACATTATAGTATAGGCACAGTGATCGTTTAGGATATCACAGAGGCCTTATTATTATTATTATTATTATTATTATTATTATTATTATTATTATTATTATTATTATTATTATTTTGTTGATTGTACTACGAGCGTTTGCAATGACATGAGGGAAGAAAAGGATAAAGAAAATAACTGTTATAACAACTTGGGCTGTCGTAAAACTATAATATATTAAATAAAATGTTAAACAAAAGCATCGAGAGGGGGAAAAGAAAGAGGTTAACCAAAGCAATAGAATATAAATATGTGACTGAAATCTAACACGAGCCGTGGGAAAGCTGTAATATTTTGAACTGTCACGAAAACTTTCCCCCTAAACACAGCCGATGATGGGAGGCGGCCTGGTGGTGGTGGTGGTTAGCATAGCATACTCCTGCTGCACTTAATAACTCGGTGGGAGGGACTAGAAACGTATTGTATATATATAGGTACAGTCAGATTATAAATTTGTGCTTGTTATCATAAGATGTCACGGTAATTAGATGGGTTGTTTGTTTTACCTTCTTAACACCACTACTACTACTACTATAATTATACCACCACCACTACTACCACCACCAATACCACTACTATACCACTACCACTACTACCACCACCACCACTACTACTACTATAATTATACCACTACCACTACTACCACCACCACTACCACTACTATAATTATATCACTACCACTACTACCACCACCACTACTACTACTATCACACACACACGCACACACGCACACACACACACACAGAAGGTAGTACAGTATAGTGTCATTGAATACACACACACACACACACACACACACGCGGTAGTACATTGGGTACATATGTCTTGCCTATTGGGGTGCAATAAAGGCTATAATGGATCCTCCTCAGCACTTCCTTGTACCCGTGGGAACTGGGAGTGACACACAGACAGACAGAAAGTACACACAGATAGACAGAAAGTACACACAGATAGACAGAAAGTACACAGATAGACAGAAAGTACACACAGATAGACAGAAAGTACACACAGATAGACAGAAAGTACACACAGATAGACAGAAAGTACACAGGTAGACAGAAAGTACACACAGATAGACAGAAAGTACACATATAATCCTTAACCATAACACCGAGGACCGTATATACAAGATGGTCCAATTCACCAACAAGAGAATCAATCATCCCTTTGCCACACGAGTCGAGTCGCCCAGGAAGTAAACAAACATTATGGTCCTACAATATTGGCACACACACACACACACACACACACACACACACTCTCTCTCTCTGTCTCTCTCTCTCTCTCTCTCTCTCTCTCTCTCTCTCTCTCTCTGTCAGTCAGATATGGATAACTCAAGCTAACTACTGACTAATGTTTTCACGTTCTCATATGTATAATGTTATTGTTTTGAATAGTGAGTGGGCTAGCTGCTTGTAGTAAATTAAAATATAGTAGCATTTGACCAATTTAAGTGAAATTTTCTCGGCTAACGAACAGAGGGGATTAAGCTGTCAAACATTTATACACAAGTCACTTCAATGTGGATGAATATTACTGACCATGACTCTATAAGTATATATATATAGAGCCTGTACTGTATATATATAAATTATGTTACTTATACCAACAGCTGACTGACTTTCCTTTTCACCTCCTTCCACACAAACATGTACACACACCGTCTGTTTCATTGTCTGCCTGATCGTTTCTTACTAACCACTCTTATTACGGGCCTTTATAATAGTGTCTACTGTAGGATTATAATTTTTTCACTCAAGAGGATTACGGCCATGAAATCCTTCCACACATACACCATCTGTCTCGTTTCCTACTAACCACCATTAAGGATCTTTTTTATAGTGTCTACTGTAGGATTATAATTTTTTCACTGAAGAGGATTATGGCCATGAAATCCTTCCACACATACACCGTCTGTCTCGTTTCCTACTAACCACCATTACGGATTTTTTTTTATAGTGTCTATCTTAGGCTTGAACTAGTCTTTTCATTCATGAGGATTATTACGGTCCTGAATTCCCTCCTTCACACACCGTCTCATGCAGTGTGGTTTGGGAAGGGGTGATTATAGGGAATAGAATAATTAAGGGGTTTGTAATCGGCATGTAAGGGACCCTACATGTGATTGTGTATGAGAGTTGGTTGGTTGGTTGGTTGGTGGCTTCTGATTCCTCCTGACTTATGCCACGAAACATGTCCCTTCGATTTAGGTGGTGTTTTGTGGCAATGGTTGAAGGACTCGCTAACCTCCATTTTTTTTTACTATACATACATCACTTTAGTCCTTAACTTCATTTTAGTTCATTAATAAATACAATAAAGGAAATAGTTATATATCATTCAATACATGTAATATACCAAGTCATTTTACAAGGGGTAGGAACGGCTATTTGTATTTAGTTAACTATTGTACACAAAATATATATACATGATATATATACATGATACACCATACCTTCCCTATACCTACCTTATAACTATACATCTATTTAACCATACATAAACCTCATACATCATACATACACTTTATATACACCCTGCATGCAGATGATACAGCATACATACATACATACATACATACATACATACATTCATACATACATACATACATACATACGCCTGCTCCTCCTCCACCAAACATACAAACATACATTCATACACCACATCCAACATACATTTATCTTATCCACCATATATTATACTTCCACACCTCCTCTACAATACATACACCTCATACACCTGGCCTCACCATACACAGGAAAGTTGGTGACAAGTGTACAGTTACGGGCAAAAGTCGTGGAGAGAGAGAGAGAGAGAGAGAGAGAGAGAGAGAGAGAGAGAGAGAGAGAGAGAGAGAGAGAGAGAGAGAGAGAGAGAGAGAAGGGGGGGGAGAGCGACTTTCTGTGTGTTTCATGTACAGTATTGTATTTTGAACCCTACTGTATAATTGGTGTATTTGTGTAGAAGCGAGTCTAGAAAATTAACGATGGTTATTTTCTTGGTGCTGGTAATAATGAGGATTGTGGTAAGATTTAACTTGGTAATGGAAGTATTTAGTGGTAACAGTGTCGCTGATATATTAATGTAAAGAGTGAAAGTGACAACAAAAGGTAATAATGACGGTGATGATGATGGTGGTGGTGATGGTGATGGCTATATTAAGTTGTGAAGTGGTGTTGATGATAGTTTAACCTATAGTACAGATGATGATGGTGATGGTGGTGATGGTGATGGTGATGATAATAGCAATATGACATAGTGTAGTGGTGTTGATAATGACAGTAACACTAACATTGAAGAGTAGAGTAGAGCAAATAGTAGTAAAACACCACCCTCCCTTCCTCCCTCCTACCACCACCACTAACAACAACAACAACAACAATAACAACCACAACCACCAATGAGGTACTATAGCGTCAGCTGTGTGACAACAATTTCACCAACTCTTTACTGAGGCAAATTGTGATTAATTAACTAAAAGTGTAAGCTATATATAACGTTTTGTGTTCCTTCTTTCCAGTCCGTTCACATTATAGGCCCCTGGCAGGCTCGTCCATCACTTAGGACTCACTGCTCAGGCCCGTAGTTTTAACAAATTTGAGGGCCCTTACTGGAGCTCTATGAACCCTCCAAATAATCCTGGCCACAGAACCCTTCAGTATTTCTAATAGGGAATTTGTTGCATGGAGTAGTTTGGAGAATTCATAGAGCTTCAGTAAGGGCCCTCAATTTTTTTTAAACTACGGGCGTCAGGCAGGCCAGGTGGTAGAGTAGCCACCCAAGGAAAATAAGCAAGTAAATCACTGCGGCTTAAAATATGTTTGACACCACTATCATCATCATCATCATCATCGGATCACTTCAAAAACCACACACACATTTGGTTTGAGTTCGATCTGAGGTCCTTTTGATTCGTAGTCATTGACGGTATCTACGCTGCTATATATTACCTCTCGCCTGCACCTATACTGTACTTGGGTTCCAGCAGCATAATAAAGACGGGATGTAAAACTGAGTAACAAAAGGTTCATTATTAAAATCGGGAGATACTGAGATTTTACGATCCCAAGCAGCAAGAGAACGAACAGTCGAACACACAGGTGGAATGGATTGGCGGGAAAAGTAACCCATGGAGCGGTAAGTGAGAGCTAGACTGGGTGGCGTGGTTGTACTGTGTTATTATTACTACAGTCAGTCCTCGCCTCACGTAATGACTTATACTGTAGGTCGGGGGAATATCTGATGAATGAATTTATAGTTATAATTTCTTCATATCAGTATGTGATATGAAAAGTCCCGACGCTTATTAGTGATATCACACCTAAATTATATACTGCTAATGTTGACATGAAGATGCGGATATTATTTCCAATCGAACAAGATCATATAGATATACGGTAGATACTTTGGTTACCAGAGGACGCTACGCCTCTCCTGCACACCGTTTATTTGCAATGCCAATCTCAAACTTGGTCCAACTAAGCACAAGACGAGAACACGGACTGCCACTGTGCCAAACCTATGTCCTTTTCCCAGGTGAATTAATATAGTGATGTTCGCGTCAAAGCTGTCACGTCAAATTATTCCCGCCAACACTTACACTTTCTCTTGATTCTATTGCAGGTGGCTTCACAATATTCGCCCCCTCGGACTTGGCCTTCTCGCTGCTGCCTCGCTCAGCGGTACTCCAGCTGCAGAACAACACAGACAAACTACGAGAGGTGGTACTGTTCCATGTGGTCCCCGGCGAGCTGCGTCTCGGTGACATGGCCGACAACGATATGCTCAATTCGGCTTCTCCACGGGGTCGCAAATTGAGGGTGAACGTTTATCAGCACGGTGCAGAGGATCAGGTGTGTGTGTGTGTGTGTGTGTGTGTGTGTGTGTCTGTGTGTGTGTGTGTGTGTGTGTGTGTGTGTTGTGATCTGATCCAAGACATAAGCCTCCATGTCCAGATATTAAGCGTACTACATACACAGAACATTAGAATATAGGGTGACTGCAGAAGGCCTGATGACCCAGTTCTTGGCAGTTCCTGATATCCTACAGCCTCACCTCTTTGAGTTCATGTATCTGCCTTGAAGGTTAAGGGGAAGGAGTAACATGTTGCTGAGGAACCGGAGTGAACGAAGCCCTCCAAACAATGCTTCAGTAGCCCTATAATTCACCCACAATAGGTTACCCCCTCAGTCTCCTCAACTTTTTATTGTCGCAGAATATCAGAAAAATATAAATTGACGCTGGTTAATATTTCAGGTTGTAACAATCAACGGTGCACGTGTGAAGCGTCACGACATGATCGCCACAAACGGTGTCATACATGTCACTGATAAAGTTCTCTACCCCATGGCTGACCTCTCCATCATCGATCACCTCACTAACTGCGATACCTTTACTGGTAAGTGGACCCTCAACACCACAACCACACCACCTTTGTAATGTAACTATATTATTACTCGAAATGAAACTGTTATTTGAAATTATTTGACACTGGCCAGTAACTAGTGTTCTCCTAATCCATCTTGATTATCCAATCCCTCCTTGGTCTTTCACTGAAAACTAACACTGCAAACTCAGACACAGACGCCACTTACACAATTGCCAAAAGTTGTCATTTGCCAAACTTTTCATACAGTTTTGACAATAAATTTTCGATAAGGTGAGGACTAATTATATGACATTTATCGCTGAACTGTAGCTAAACACATTATCCGATAGTCTAATATGTAGATTCTATGACTTTGACCTTTGACCATGACTTTTAAATACTGAGATGCATACTGACCACTTTAGCTAGCAGTTATTAAGGTAGTATTTAGGTTACTTTGGAAAATATTTCATATTTACACACTTCTGCGCTCTGAGTCACTCCTCTTTCCTACCTTCTTCACCTTACAATCTTCCACACATCTATTTTACGGCTCTACTCCACGTCCGCCTGGCTGCTCTCTCTCTCTCTCTCTCTCTCTCTCTCTCTCTCTGTTGCAAACCCCTATGGTGGTACTATTAACATCAGTGCAGGTGCTGAAAATAAACCTAATACTGATGTTTACATAACAGTTTACTGTTGGAAAGATTTTGTCAACTGAAGAATATGATCCACATTTAAGAAAATACTATTACTATTTGTACGATTAAATAGAAAATAGTCCAGAGAATTGCTAATAATATCTGGTGAACAACGAACCATTTTGTCTCAGTCTGTAGCTGTGGGTTGTTGTATATACCGGTAAGTGATTTGGGACAGAAAAACGACTCGAATTTTGTCCCTCATTGTATGGCTGAAGGAACTGCTTTCGCCTTTATCATTTTGTGATGATCCTATACGTGACTAATGCAATGAACTAAGCACAACCTCCCTTCTTAAAAACACATCCATGTTCTGACTACTCTATGAAATCCGAATGATTTCCACTGACTGGGACGACCCACAAACAATTAATATCATGAACACAGTTTAAGGAAATGTGAAGCACATTGTGTCAGTGAGGCACGTGATGGGAGTGTTAATAATACCACCAATGATATTAATAGTACAGTGTGTAGATAGCCTATTAATACACAGTCATATCAACACCTTTACATGCATAGAGCAGCATATCTTATGTAGTGAGTGTGGTAGTAATTCACCAAGTGGTCTAGAAGTATTTAACGGACAGAGTGACAGGTGACCGACGACAGACGATGGACAAGCTGACCCTCCGTGTGCTGTAAGGGGCCCACCACCATACATGGCAAGGCAGGGTTCATGAGACTCCCTACTTACACACCTTTGTGAGATATGACTTGAATATTTACCTGCTATATCCAGGTCACATAAAATCGTCTAACATATAGGATAAAAACCACTGTATAAGACATTCCATTCCAAGAACATTCACAAACCTTAGTAATTCACTAAATAAACAGATACTTTCTCATGTCAAATACACAATCTAACAAACTGATGTGAAAAATAAACGCCATTAGAGGAGGAAGACTTTCCCTACAAAATATCACTAAGATGAACCTTGGATCAGAAGCAAATAACAATATATGGTCAACAAACACCCGTTCCTCAAATGGTGATTATTTTCTACACATTGAAGACTGTGGTTGGCCCTTTGAAAACAGTCCTAATAAGATTTCTCTTTGTATCTTACCAAACCACTCTAGAGTACCATTGTCAGTCGATATTTCATTCCTATTTGTCTAAATACTGACTTGCTACAAATATATAATATTTAACGTGAGCACAAGTTGCTGTGACAGGTAACAATCATAATAGAATATTTACCTTACGTTTCCAAAGACATGATTCTGCTATGTGTATATGTGTTCAGGAGCCAATGTAGCTGTGACGGGAGCAGGTCTGACCCCGGTATTGGAACAGGAAGGTCCCTTTACCATCTTCCTTCCCACAACTGAGGCGTTTGCTGCCATCGATAACGCCACCGTTTCCAGTTTCATACAAAACATCACTCTCCTGCAACGTGAGTCACCATAATCAGACATCTACAGAGTTGCTTAATTAATAATTGTCAATAGTAACTTATTTGTTATGGATGAGCATAGTCTCCTCTCTCATACGTGATTAAATCACTATTCTCTCCTTGTTCAGTATATTAGGTTTCAGGAGGATGTGTACAGTACACACAGAACCAAAAGGAAACAACAATATATAAACAAATTATACAGTAGGATATACTGACTTCACTTACATGGATGTGGCTGACCTATATTACCCACCACTAATTATAATAGTAGCCATCCTATGTATATAATTATAATGTACTATAATATAGGTTCTGTGAAATGTCTTCTTGGGACAGGGAACAAAACTGTTTCTAAGAGGGGAGTTGACGAGCCCCAAAGATATATATTTACTCATTTCTTGGAAAAGGAGAAACGAGATCAAGGTGATGTTGCTAAAATATTCTATGACTAAAAATATATGACGGTGTATATGGTTCACGAAGGGTAGGCCTAAGTTTTAAATGTAGATGAACAATAGACCATCTCACGAATTTTTCTGTCTCCCAATAAAATGTTGTTACAAAAGGATCATTCATTGCATATCACACACCCCATAAAGCATTTCATTCCCAGAATAATTTATTGTTATCATTTCTCGAAGCTTTACCTTTTCCTCATGAATCAATGCATAGTTTGAACATATTGTATCGGTAAGAGTTCAGTAATGTTCTAACTTAACACATTATTTGACCAGGGAGTAAGGCACTGTATTAAATAGAGGACTAATAGTAAATAATTATGATGGTGTTACTAATAATAATTTGTACTGCAGATGTGTTGATGTACCACATAGTACCTGGTGCTTACTTCAGTGAGGGTCTACGTGATGGTATGTGGCTGCCCACGTTGGCACAGGAACAGGAGCTGCAGCTTCGCGTCACCTCGGATGGATACTCTCGTTAGTACTGTAAAATATATACATACAATCCAGGATACAACAAAATCTGAATATACATACGTTTCTTGATACAACATTAGCCGAACAAGTCTGTAATATAATTTGGTACTTGGTGTCTCTCCTCACCAAGTTACCATTTAAAATGTCCTTGTTGGCCAAAATATAAGGTTGCACATGATCTAAAAACAGTAAAAAACTAACTTAAGTTGTAATAGGGTAAGTCCATGATCACTTCCTAATAACCCACAGGTAAACTGCTGCTAAAAAGGAAGAGAAACATAATTTGTTTTGAAGAATAAGTAGTGATAGAAATAAGATAAAACCATTGCACTTTCTAAGACCCAAATTCTGTTATTTTAACAGGTCGTCTAGCCGGAGTGGGACACACTGCCAAGGTTATCAAGCATGACATCATCGCCACCAATGGAGTCATACACGTTATAGACACAGTGTTGAGGCCAGAGTTAGAAACACCTATATGTGGGCATTTCTAGCATTACGTACCACCCCTATATAAAATACAATTACTGGTCCATTCATTATACGGTGCCAAGAATCCAGTCTCCTTTATCTGCAGTGGTAAGACAAACGGGAGTAAAACAAAATGTCATGCTTGACGTTACTATACATCCCCTTGTAAGGAACACTGTTTCCTACGATAAACAAAGCTTTTGTCATAGCTCAGTTTTCAGAGGAGTAGTTGGGTACAGTTTGGCACAAATAAAATTAATGGATTATACACGTGATAAGGAATCACACCAACTTCAATAATATCGGATATTTTCATCCTAAATCGTACTTCCATATCGATACGTTCACAAATCATTGCTTCAGGCACACCTAAGATGGATTAGATGGAATTAACGGGAGCAGCTATATTTTCACGATATCTTATTGTGCTGTTTACAAAGTAATGGAACCAGAAAGGTCTGTGTCAAGTGTTCGTCAGTAAGTTAAACAAAAAACATGGCGCATTTTGCTGTATAGTATTATCATGCAGCTTGAGTAACTCCACTAAGCCTACCCTCCTTGTGAGTTGATATAAAATTTGTGGAATTTGACGAACACTACTTCAGGCTTCATTCCACCGAATAATGATGAATTTGACAA
Organism: Petrolisthes manimaculis; assembly: GCA_034508575.1. Taxonomy (NCBI): domain Eukaryota; kingdom Metazoa; phylum Arthropoda; class Malacostraca; order Decapoda; family Porcellanidae; genus Petrolisthes; species Petrolisthes manimaculis. The sequence continues at coordinate 417,213 of JAWZYT010000413.1, read as the reverse complement.
ATGATGCCGGAACTACGAACATATTGCACTGAAATGGCAATTTAGAGGCTTCACGTGCCTTTCTAAGATACCTGACATTCGGTACTTGTAAGAATAGGAACTACATTTTCTCAATGCCTATAATGTTTCAGTCATCACTTTGCCTTCAAATGCTATACTTTGAAGGAGCATATCTATGTTACTTGTATTTAAAATGTTCTGGTGACATTCTACACCTGTTCATATACATTTTTTAATTAGACTAACCAAATACTCAGTCTCTACTTCTAACTTGTTTCGAGCTCTTTATTAGGTATTGCATTTTCATGAATGAAAATTTTCTTCGAAAGAGAGTACGCTTGGAAAAATAGCTTCAAAGTTTGAATCTCACGAGTTGACCTGACTGTAGGGAATGCCATATATCAAACTCTTCATTTAATTCTCGACTGGCAGTGAATGAATGAGTGTAACTGAGTTGTACATAAATGTATTCTTATGTAGATATATTTTGATAAGTGATTTGATAATATTGAATGTGCATAATTAAATGTACAGTTGTATACAGAGGTTTTATATTCTTCTGACCAACAATAACTTATATAGTATATTTTACGTACTTTTGATAAATAATAATGTGGGAGTGAAACCTCAAGATTCATCGACGGAATAGACATTTTTACGTGACAATACTGCATAGTTGTATACGGTCCAGCCTATATACATCTAGAGACTAAATTGTGTACTGTACAGTACAGTACATGGGGTCTTCAGTCAAACTGCCGTGACTTTGGTACGTATTGTATTCTAATCAATCAATATTTGTTGACGCCGTTTTCCTTCCTGGGAACTCGTTAAAAAATGGTGACCAAAGCAGAACAACTTCCATAATATTTTTTACTGATACATTTCTTATGATCTGTGTACGTCACTCTCTATATCTTTTCATACATATCAACTCTTTCATATCCACCATCACTTTACGCTTTCATTCTGTTTATTTTACACTTGCCAAATAGTACTGTACATAATAGCCTTCACTCAATCTGTCACTCACTCCATCCTTGATATTCATGCCATGTAGCTGTATAAACTGTTACACAGAAATTTCCAATAAGTCGGCTTTGCTAAATAGCTTGCTTAGCATTACAGCTGTCACTCATTTTACTACTCGTAAATAACAATGGCCTATAATGATCCACAGTACTTAACTATAAGCTATCTTGGGTAGGATCTTCCTGGATTGTTCCCTCCCATGTAGAATGACAAAATATACTGTTTTGTTGATATCATGATGTTACACAGATGTAAGTTGTCTCAAAATGTCTTTCTGTATAATCATTGTGAACAAATGAACATTACTGATATTACTGTAGATAACAATACATCATGTATAAAAAAAACTTTGCTTGAACTAAAACCGTTATGTATCACATCTGATAAATGTTTATACACAAGCTTGAACTATATTCCACCATAAAATTATAAGATTAGTATTCTAAGCGTTCGAAGTCGTAATCAATCCACGATAATTTCACGTGGAATCAAGTTTATATAGAGTATGTATATGTGTATAGTAAGGTTGATAAACCTTACCTCTCAATTTTATACTTCTGCCTTTAAGTAACACAGTGAAACATGCTGAAACTCCCTTTGTCCTGGGTGGATTGCAAGTACAATAAGTTGTAGTGAACATTTTACTATTGCAAGTGAATATTACTATGTTTGGAGTATTAGAATTTTATAGGGATTCTTCCAGAAACTTTGTAAATACATCATCATAGAGAGATACTTGATTTCTTCTCTTTTACCCATTAGCGATATTTCAACCCTGCACTAAAGATTTTCATGAGCCGCCACAGAATTTATATCATATTATGTTTCTTACATGATATTTATTTCGTGTTGTTCTCTGCACCATAATTATGAGGTGTCTATATCTTAAAGTCGCCAAGAATCACTTAGTGAAAAAAAAATGCTTCACTACAAATTGATGGGAGTAAGGTGACATTGACTCAAGAAGGTGTGGGGTCAAGGTGAAGGAAATGAAAATGTTTATAATGGGATATAATCTGTATATATATAGTAGCTTATTATACTGTATACTCCAGTGACATTCCGCTGGGCCAGAGAGACCTTATTATACAAAAGGAAAGGAGGCAATGAAGGACAGCAAGCACAAAGGAAAACAAAGGAAAATGGAGACGGTCCGAAGGGGCGCCAGAACCCAGCCTCGCCGGGAATTACCTCATATTTTGAATTTGATCATACACTTTAAAGACACATATCTTCATTTCTTCAAAGTGGCTCTTGGTTTGTTTAAGCACTTACAGTAATATTCACCTCATAATTATGGTGTGATCAATGCAGTTAGGAACAAAAGCTCGCAGATTCGATTTTTAACATGTGCAGGTAAACCAAGCTATATCACTTTACTGGAACAAACCATCCATCGACAATACTTTTTACCCTTGCATCCCATCATCAACATGAATAATGAATGGAGAAAAAATAATGAGTAATAATCTGGAACATAATGCTATCAAAGAATGTCTGCCCACTTTAGTTCGTAACTGTATTGTATAGATTCTCTTCATAGTTTCTAGTCCAGATTTAATACTATTTTTATACAATAACTGATAGGCTATATGTATAAGATGTCCTTTATACATTCCTGAAATTGTGTTCATTCTCAGGAAATAAACCGTACTGTCTTTATCAGATTTTCTTTTCGTAACATGTCTTATCGACCTCTCGTGGTATGTGTGTTTTCGTATGCAACGAGCGATGTTTTTTACAGCTGAAAATCCCTTATCGTAAATGTGGCAACTGTACAGTACTGTTTGTGTTGAAAAGTGTCAATGCAGAGATGTATTTACGAAACTCGAAATAGAACCTCTGATTGTACACCATAAAATAATAATGACTAGATTGTAAACAGGCCTGGAATGAGAAAGTAGTTGACCCATGGTGAGTGCAGGGGCTTAACCAAATGAAGTTGTATTGCAGAGTTCATAGACCAATGGAGTTGCCATTAATTTTACGAGGGAGTGGTCAGATGCTGGTACAGATATGGGTCTATGGGTACCAAATGGTTCACAAAACATGGCCAACCAAGACAACTCATCAACCCACCCATCTTAATAACTGACAACTCAGCTGTAAGGACACAAACCACTGCATATATCTAGCAAAGAGCTATCGACAAGAACCAGCACAGAAAACCAACACAATCCTTTATCAAGGAAATATTCATATGTAGTATACTGGCTCTGCAGAAGCATGGCACTATAGATGTTCAAGAAAACAAGAACACACTACTCCAGACAAGTGTTGTAGAGATCTTCTGGGAAGAGCAGTGGTTTTTCCAAGTAAACCAAGTGTCAAAGATCAAACCCACATTCCAGTACACTGGTACAAGAAATGAGAGTAAAAAAGAACAGGAGGTTGGGAAATGGATGGCATGAGTGAAGGGGACAAGGCTGATGTTAGTACAGTAAATACCTTAGTTACATTTTATTCCATATGACCCTCTGGCCATTTATGTCAACATTTTCAATACATTTTTTTCATGTTCTTCCCACCAAACATCTTCTACTCATAAGTAGAAAGAGTAAAGGTGAAATAAAAAATTATTTGATTCACACATATAATGTTGTGAGCAGAGTACAAGCAGCCACATTGAAGACAGGCCTATATAGAACATGGCAGGGCTACACAGAGCCCTGCAAGGACCCTCACAACTAGTCATTCAACTATAAGTTGGCCTTTAGGGAACAGCTTATACAGTAGGGAGAAATGGTATGGCTGGTGAAGCTCGGTGATATCCTATGCAAGAGAAAAAATATGCAGAAGCCTCCCAATAGGGCTCGGCTGAGAGGAAAGACCAGGTGTTTGCAAACAGCAATTGGTCACAGTCAAATTTGTGGTAAAAATACTATCTTGTGGACAAATATGTAGTGCTATGTATGGTAACCTAAAACATTACAATGTACCTTAACTTATAACACTACATTTCCCATCAACTAAATTAAACATGGAAAAATATACCAAAGGTAAATGCAGGCAAAAGTAAAAAGAATCATGGTCATTGAGGAAATAATGAGGAGTTGCAAAACTAACTAAAAATTAGAAAATTGGAAGAAGGAGTAATTCTTTGTCATATAAAATAAAATTTCATTGCATAATCTAATAGTCATTCCAAAGATTAACAGTCATACTTAATACTGTACTGCATGATGTTTCACAGAGCAATTCTAACAAATCTTGACCAGAAGTACCTGCTATACTAGTTCAATAGGTCACTATAAGTTTTTTTTACTGTACTGTACTATATAGTACAGTACTTTGATAAAAATAAAAGGCTGCATATCCATTTTGTCAATTCTTATGATAAAATAATGAGAGTTTATGTACAAATTGAACATCCATTGTCACTGTGCATTACTTCCTAATTATAATCACATAATTTTTCATAATATAATTGTACATATATATATATATCAATATATATATAATTTAATACAGATAACCTAATCCTAACCACTCCTTCTGTGTTAACAGTGGGTAAATACTAAATACTACTAATAATAAACTGTTCCTTGGAGCGTCTCATAACTGAATGTTACAGTAAATAGAGTGAATAATTATTTAACAATTATGGGTATTGAGGTACTTAATAAATATACATATAAAGTAAGTTTTAATAGTAAATGTGGTTGCCAAAGAAAAGAAAAGCAACCTAATGTGTTGTAGAGAGGATCTGAGAATCTGAAATCCATATTCCCTTTGGATACCGGTAATAAAATACCGGTAATACTGTAATATTATGCTTGTGGGGTTGGGGAGCAACATTTTTAGGATAAATAAGAATTAAATGAGAAATTTACCTTTGTGTGTGGTAGTATGTTTGTTTCCTGTATAAGGTTTATTCCTTTGCATCTGCCACCCCTCCTTGTGTTATGGCAAACGTAGCCTCATTCTCAGGCAGTTCAGGGCTGTCATAGATCTTGGCAATGCGAGTCTCACCACGTCCCTTCCTCAGCATGACACGGGTAGTGGAGGCATGAGCGAGGATGTGGCCACCAATGGGCTTTTTGGGGTCAACCTGGAAAGACATGCCGGCACCTGGGTCTGCTGTCATCTGATTGGTGATGTAAACAGAGACGTTATATTCCTCGCTGATCTTCTGGAGGCGAGACAAATACTGTGCCAGACGTTGCTGCCTATCAGCAAGTTCACCACGTCCACTGAAGTCAACTCGAAAGAGAGCCATGATGGAGTCAATGATGAGGAGCTTGAATATTCCTGGTTCCTGGTGAAACTGTGCAGCAACATGGTCCAAGATCTCAAACTGATGCTCAGAGGTGAAGGCACGGGTATAAAGGACATTGTCAAGTACTGCCTCTTGTTCCAGGTTGAAGCGGTCTGCGATGGAACGCAGTCTGTCTGGTCGGAATGTGTTCTCCGTATCAATAAAAATTACCTGAAAAATAAGAAAATACAATATATTATTGAAATGCAATCCGTGATCACACCTTCATATACTACCTAGCACTATGAATATCCTTGCTGGTACTATTATTGTTGTAGAAATCAGGATTACCATTCATATTCTAATTCAAGAACTCACAACTACATTACAGTACTGTACTACCGGTATATATCATTGTAAGGTTCAAGGGCTCCTAATTAAACTGTAAATTATAGATATGAAGAAAAATATTGGCTTTAGTCAGTGTGTGTACTGTACAGTATATTACTGTACCCTACCTTGCCACCAGTGTAGGAACCAGCCTCATTAGGAAGCTGTGCAGTGACACAAAGGGTATGAGCCAGCTGGGTCTTGCCTGTACGAAACTCTCCAAACACCTCAGTAATGGCCATACTCTCAATGCCTCCACCAAACAGTGTGTCCAGCTCTGCTGACCCTGTGCTCACTCGAAACACCATCTTACGTTGCTCACTCATCACCAGGGCTGTCACAAAACTGTCTCCTCCACTGAGCTTAGCTGTTACCTGTACAAAACAACAATTTCATATTAGCTGTAGGGTATCTGTTTAGTTCCTTTTCATTAATTAACACCATCACAAACAGTACAGTACTATGGCATAACCATTAACCATAACCATAATACAGTTAAGAAGCCATGACCATGACAGTACAGTATTATAGAGATTTACTTATCATCATATAACCAGTTCTATCCAGGTGAGTGCCTTTCTTACAAAATCAATGGTACATGACCATGAACTCAGCTCATTCATACACATGTACTCAATCATCAATTTACATTTAACAAAGTCCTAAACACAAGGCACCTCAAGTGAAATTGGCCATGTACAGTATTTGGATATCCTGAAACTTGCATATACAGTATATACAGTATATATATATATATATATATATATATATATATATATATATATATATATATATATATATATATATATATATAATATATACTTCATAAGTGAGGACATCCAGTAAGTAGGCCTATCTGTTGCAATATAAGTTACAGTAAAAAAAATAATGATGAATAATACATCATCAGCAGATAATATGCACAATTCATGGAATACTTTAGAGTACCACACTATATCAAGTTAGCTCTATAACCAATATACTGTACAATACTTCAATATTATTATGAATTTCCAAGTATATAACTCTAGTAAATTCCTATCAAAGTAAATACAAAATTATGAATATAAAATAAAAATGAAGGCATGATCATAGTGATTACAAATATCTTGAACACCTACACATAACCTACTAATTTCTATTTTGCTCACCTCTTTCATTTTATTGACTTTGGACCCTTACAGTCCCTTTATATTACACACACACACACTAATGTTCTTAAATTTTATATATAATTTTTAACATTCACACTTTTTTTTTTTTTTTTTTTGCTCACCTCTTTAATTTTATCGACTTTGGCTTCAGACAGTCCCTTTATATTACACATTTTGCGCCTGGTGGTCATCTGTACTCCCTTCACCGTACATATACCAGCCGTCTTGAGTTTCTTGATATCAGCAGCATTTATCCCATGGGCTTGTAATTCGTCGATGTCTGTAAAGAAACTCACGTCCTCTTCTATAATGGCTGCTTCCTCCGTGTCCAGTGCTTGATCTGCCATATTTTATTCTTCTGTTTTTATGTGGTATACAATGTAATAATGCCTAATAACTGAAAGAAGTGTGGGATTTGGTGCACACTTGGGTGGGTTTTGGTGCACAATGGGTGGGTTTGGTGCACAATGATGCTAATTGAAACAAGTGTACCTGGGTTTGGTGCACAAGGTAATGACTAACCGAAGGAAGTGTAGTGTGGGTTTGGTTAGGCCTACTTTTGGTGCACAATGGGCGGGTTTTACTGCACAACTAACTACAAGAACTACGTGTGTTTGGTGCACAAATTCGCGGCCAAAAATTAAGCTCTTGATTCAAGTCTTGCAAAAATATACCAAAAATGAAGCTTATAATTCAAGTCTTGGTGAAAACAGCTCTTCACAATATCTTCTCGAGTTGTCTTGAAGCACAGATAACACTCCTTAAAACACAGATAAAGTTCTTGTGACACAGATGAATATGGAGGTTTAATTATACTTGCTGCTATTGCTTTTGGTTTCCCGCCAAACTTTCAAAGACTTACTCCAGTGTTACCAGGTCTGCTCGACGAAATTTCCCAAACTTCAACATGAGAATTTCCCTTTTTACCCCTGTTTACTCTAATATTTTGTCCGGTAGAAATTTCTCTATTTATTCTTGAACAATATTTATATCATTTCCCCATTGGTATCTCGAATTCTCCATGTCTAGAGATATTCCCCATATTTGACAACACTGCTGCAGCCTACTCGAGCCTAAATACTACGAACGTATCATCAGTTACCAATTTACCATTTTATTACCAATATTCAATACGTTTTTCATTTTTATCTTTCCGATTTAATTATTAGTCAAATAAATATAATAATTGTAATATGCGTATTTTAATATATTGCCCAAACCATGGAGGTATAATCTACTTACTATAATTACTTATAACCATGGATGTATAATCTACTTACTTATAATTACTGAGGTGTGGCGTGAGCGGCTCGTCCAGCCTGTACACCCATAGTCCCAAAGTGAAGCCAGGGGCAGAGCCCCTACCCCCCATTGATTGACTCTCAATACATTGCCTCGGCCGCTTTAATTAATCCCATTATAATTATGCTCTTATTTTCTCATATATCCTATAATTAGAGCCAGAAAGAAACTTGAATTTGTTCCATATATGATAACTGCATAAAATTAATCTATTCGGTTTAGTATCAAAAGTACTTAAACCCATTAAATATCGCTGTTTCCTAGAGCATTACCACTTCTCGCAAACTTTTCCTAAGAATATGAATTAAAGAATGAATTGATTAATGAATGAATAGGGAAAACCTAGTTTATTTTATGCAAAACGTATAGTAAAAGATAACAAGTACAGTTAAATAAAATAACAAGTACAGTTGCCTCGCTACTTGCAAGATATCTACAACAGGAAGAAAAGTGAGCAAAAGTTATACATATATAGTTTGTTGACAAGCAGATAGTAATAATATTTTACTGTCTGCCTGTCAACAAATTACATCTTTTTTCATTTAAAATTCCTTTCGTTGTACTCACCAGTAACGAGCCATCATACCAGCTTCATGTGTGGGCAACTATATATATATATATATATATATATATATATATATATATATATATATATATATATATTGTAGAAATTCAAAAATGGCCACCCTACATCAGTCCTAGGCCGTAATTTCACAATTATAAAATCTCTTTTCACACATTGGCTTAATTTTAGACTACGGTTTTATAACTTTGACCTAAATTCTCAACAACCAAATAATCTACATAGTAAACACAATTATAAATTAAGTTAAATCAGGTTGGCAACGAGACAGCTGGAGGGGGGAGGAGGGAGGGGGATTTTGGGAGGTGTTGCAAGGCTAGACGGAGGTGTGAGGGACCCACACTTTACGACGCATTCAATCCACAGTCCTCGTCCTCATTTGCCTTACGGAATTGGTAGAGGAAGGTTGTGCCTCTCTTGAGCCTCCTCATTAACCTCGAAAATTTATTGTAAGTATGCATTTCTTTCATATTATAATAAGTTGTTTGTTAGTTTTGAACAGGATTATATTATGTTGCTATGTCTCGAGTCTGTTGCTGTACAATTATTAAAGCGTTCTCTGTTTAATTGGAAGCCGGCATTGACATGGCCGGCTGATTGATGCTAACGTTAGAGTTGACGTAATCTTGTGCCACGGATTATTAATCATTATGAGCCCCTGATCCTTTCCTCTTCATTGACGACTCTTTTTATTTAAAGTATGGACGTTAGAATTTACCATTATTTTGTTGAAGGCAATAAATGTTAGCATGACAGCCGGTAATGGATTCATGATAATAATCCGTGTCTGAATAATCCTCCCCTTCCCTGCCTCTCCATTATTACTCCATCCGACTTCAAATAGTTGTTATTAAATACCATAACAGTTACCAGTATATATGTATTAAATCACGAGTGAAAGTGATCTAATGAGAGCCGAAGTAAATTATGGTGTCAAAGTGTGCAGTCCACATACTGTAAATGTATTATTTGGGGGATAATTCATAATTGATATATTGAATCGAGCGTGTTTTTTTTTCATGGGTGCCTGTACATTGTAATCTTTATGGTTGGTGAGATTATATCGATTATTCACATTGGACATCGGTGTTATTCACTAAACAGTTATTTGAAGGAAAAAAAAAAGTTTTATCGAAAATCAACGTTTAGATGACGTAACCATTGTAGTTGGAGTTAAGGAATTAGCTCTTGCGCATTAACTCTGCGCACCAAGTCGCCAACCTTGAACCTTCTCACCCGACGCCATGCTTGATTACCTGGTGTGTGTGCAAAGTATCGTTCATATCTCCTAGCATCCGAATTTCTGCGCATTCCAAGTGACAGGTAAATGAAAATTAAGCATTGTAGAATAATATTTAGCAATGAAACTTATAATATTTTTATAATGAGTATATAAATATATTGTACTTAGCGCCTAATTGCAGGCTTGCTCGTTACGCTCGTATTTTACACGTGTAATACGTGTATGCAGCCTCCGAGGTCAAAGGGACTACCAAGCTGTTCGTCCTTCCTCCTCCACTTCCCCTATCTCTGACCAGCAGAATATGGAAGATGAAGATTTGCCTTTTCAAAATAGTCTTGTGCCACGTGGCTGCTTATTTACCATTAAGTTAGAAGACAATTATCCTATCCTCTTTATTGACGACTCTAGGGTATGGACGTTAAAAATTTAGAATTGACCATTATTTTTGCTGAATTTAATAAGTGTTAGCATGACATATAGCTGGTAAGGGATTCGTAATAATATTCGGTGTCTGAACAATCCCTTCCCCCTTCCCTGCCTCCATTATTACTCCATCAGTCATAGAGTAGTTGATGTTATTCAATACCGTATGTTACCAGTATATATGTATTTCTTAAGCGACTAGTGTACGCGATCAATTTTTTTATGCGGCTTAATTACCTGTACAGTACTGAGATGCAAGAGCGAGAGACACGAGGAACTAGAACAGGTTGTTTGTTTGTTGTCCGTAATGAGATGTGAAGTAAAAAAAAAATTATGGTGTCAAATTTCAAAGTGTACAGTAGTTAGGTGTCCGCAAATGATGTATTATTTTGGGGATAATTTACCGATAATTCATCATTGACATTGAAACTAACGTTAGTTATGGTTGGTGAGATTATAACTAATATTCACGCTGGACATCGGTGTTTTGTTTATAAACTACTTTCAACAGTTATATAAAGGGGAAAAAAAGTTACCTAACCTAACCTTTTCACCCAACGCCATGCTTGATTACCTGGTGTGTGTGTGTGTGTGTGTGTGTGCTAATAAGTATCGTTCATATCTCCTAGCATCCGAGGTTCTGCGCATTCCAAATAAAAGGTAAATGAAAATTAAGCATTTTAGAATAATATTTAGCAATGAAACTTATAATATTTTTATAATGAGTATAAAAATATATTGTACATAGCGCCTGGTGGCAGGCTTGATCGCTACGCTCGGATTTTACACGTGTAGGCAGCCTCCGAGGTCAACGGGACCACCAAGCTGTTTGTCCTTCCTCCCCCACTTCCCCTAACTCTGATGTGAAAAATATTGTCTTGTATAATTATGCATTACACACAAACTAAGTGCTGTTGCCACGTTAGCCAAGCCACGTGAGGGGATGGTCCAGGTGGATCTCTTGTTAAGTGTAGAATTTCTATAATGTAGGCTACTATTATACAGCAAATGTGAGTTGAACGTGGCGAGTGGCAGTAAGTGGTGGAGTACGGGGAAAATAAAGCCAGAAATTGAAAGTAACAATTGACGGTTACAGTAAATGTTTTGCAAGGTAGAGACTTGCTGCAAAGTTCTTTAAATTATAGTTTCGAATATTTGTATATCGATGTGCATGATAAAAAAGACAACCCGATATATTATGATAAATAAATTTATCTAGTAATTTGATAACCTGTATTAAATTATTAACAGAGGCCTTATACTTACGTTTTGCCTAGCATGGACAATTTTTTTTTTTTTTTTTTTTTTTTACCTCGACCTCGGGGCTGTGGGCTATTAGTATCTACGTATTGCCTTTATGTACTCCAGTTCGTCAAAATACGTAAATTACTTTGAAAGCTTTCACGTAACCCAAAAGTTAATTATATTCGCGTGTTTGAGAACTTAGTAATTAATACGGTACGGTACTCCTTCCGTAACCATACTTAACCTATTGAGTCTAGTTTTAAAAGGTTTGAACAATGGTGCGTCTCCCTATAACACAGTTGTTCGAATTATCAAAGCTCTGCTAGTTGATTCATCATGCAATGGGATCAGGACACCACTTCTGACCACGAGTGTACATAAGGCCATCTGTGCTTATCTCGTTCGAACCACAAGGAATAATTCAGTCATTGTGGCTGGCTGAAGATAACAAATTATTAACCCCCAGTAAACTGTACCAGTATTACCCCGACCCTGCAAGGTGTGGTCTGTTGATACTGATTATATTGTTTCCAGGTTACTTGAGTGTTGAACAGCTTGGTCCACTACTATTGTTACCCTGATCCTGACCACTGTGTACCGCCACGCAAGACCCCAACTGATGGTTGTAACGTGTCCTATACAGCCAGGGGTCACCGCCCCCCTGTATGGATAGAGATGACGTGAAGGCCCACTTTAGACCCACTGTATAGTGGGTGGGGCATCTGGTGGGGAGCTGTGGTAGGGGGAGGGGACCAACCAGGGTGGACACCGTGCTGTATGTCTCTCTTCCAATAACACAATGTAAGTAGACCTTATTAAAAACCATTTTAGTGTTCCTTCACACAGTAATTTTCCAGACTAAAACTAGGTTAATTAGATATATAATTATAAATTGATTAGGATTATTCTGTAATTTATTTACCTGAACCACGGTATAGTCACTCATACAAATTAAGACCCTACCCCCCAGGCCAGTCACCTAATATGTGTGACATCGATTCTGGCAATAGTGTTCGAGGCGTCAGTGATGGCACTTGTGATGACGTTGATTTACTTTTATGAGTGACTGTACTTGTTGCACTTGTGAATTAAATTAACACCATTGATTCACAATTTAATGTTGTGTAGCATGTGAATAATCAAACTATTTTATTGTTGAGCTTCATTTTATCCTGTTGATAATGCACAGCTATTCTTCAAAGCAAATGGTTCTTGATGCAAGTTAGAATTACTTAATCTGTACATGCATATATAACAAAGATTCTAGTATAAATTCCAGAAATTGCCTTTGCATTTAGTAAAAAGAAATGTAGCATAGTTTTGGAGTTTAAACTTAAAACTTTCTACCTCTTATTAATTTATTTATTTGGTTACAGGTGTCGAAACGGGAAGTGCAAGAGGCTACTTTGGTTAATTTCTTAAGTATATCTGAGAAATGGAGAGAAAATTGTACAGCAAGAACACCGGAAAAAGAAAAGGTCGTGTTTGCTGCTATAATGAAGAGGATGCTCTGGTGAAATTTTGGGAAATATTCTTGGAGTATAGCAGAGACAGAGGAGACATGATAGTGTGGATTGGTGGCAAGAAGGAAAAGCGAGGTGGTGTAAGCGAGTTTGTGGCACGAAGAGTAAGGTGGTGAAGAGAGCAAGCAGATATGAAGATATTGATTGTGTTGATGGTTAAACAAACCGGTGGATTAGTGGTGCTAGGAAAGTTATCAAGAATGCATGGGAGATAAAGTGATTGAGATCTCCCATGTGTCTTCAGATTAAAACCCAACACAAATCTTCTCATCGTTAAGGTGAGGGTTACTTGCTGTTGTACCATTGCTAGTAACAGTGGTGGTCTATATGTTATTGTTGAAACACTTTGATCAAAGTAATCTATATGTCAATGTGTACATGAAAGATTGTAATGGGAGAAACCAAAAATTGCACTGGTTTTAAGATTTTATAGTGTAACCTTTACCTTTTTAGAATGTACACCAGTGTAATGCCATATTTTGTTGAAATATATGGTAAAATTCAAATGTATACCAGTTATACACTATATGACAAGCTAATTTGAATTTTCAGGTTGGTCAAGGGACCCTGTGATGTAGTCAGAAAATTGGAGGTAAATTAGTCTTTCAAATATTGCCACGAAACACCACCTATATGGAAGGAGCTTGTTTCGTGGCATAGTCAGGAGGAATCAGAAGCCTCCAATTTTCAAACACGATACAGGGTCCTTAACAGGTTCTTCGAGCATCGCTGGAGCATCACTACGAGGGACCCTGGAGTGAGTGTTAAGAACATTGTCATTTCGGTTTAATTCCCTGTCTCTGGGCAGAGGATTTACTAGAGTTCGACCCCTTTTTTTTATCCTTTTTTTGTAGTGTCCTCGTGCTCTGAGCAATTTTTGTTAGGGCTTCTGATAGGTCGTTAGGCAGGGACTCGTGCGATGCGGCTCAGAGTATGGGGGCTGTTGGTCTGATAATGTCAGGCATGTGGGCTCCGTACTCTAGTAAACCCCGGGTACGCTCGCCAGACTTGTGGATTAAACCTGTGTGTACTAATGTTCTAGATACTCTCAGGTGCCGATAGTGCTGGGGATTAGTGTTTTGTTGTGATGGTGATTGGCAGGTGGAGACGTGCTGGATCTTATGTTGCTGTAAGGAAGTATCCAGGTTCGAGTGGCAGCAGAGAGAACTATAGTAATAAGGTGAGGATTAAAAGTTGCTGTTAACGGGTTCACTGAAAGGTCTCTTATTTAACACTAATATTAGTCATTTACACTCTTTAACTTACTAACTTCTGAACCAAAGGGTAACTGGAGAAATTAGCTTTCTACGATGCTATGTGAATGAAATTAATTTCTACATATACATCACATTCCACTTGAATACCAGAGTAATATGCCATTCATTTTTCAGATTGAGGACTACATGCTGGTTGGATAACTTCTTCAGCTTGACTGAATAACTCCTTATTCAAGCAATGCTAGATCACCGCCTCAAAATACAGAGTGAGTATCTCGGACATATTGTTAACTGAGATTTGTTGTGTGGAGAGTTTACTAGAGTTCGCCCTGCATTGTTTACATTTCTTGGTACCTTTTTACTGAGCATTTGGTTAGGGATTCTGATAGGTACACGTTAGGCAGGGACCCATGCAACGTCACGGGCTCAGTGGCCATGGGCTACTGGTCTAAGAAATGTCAAACCTGCAGGTGTCGTCCACTAGTAAACCTCGGGGTCAATTGGTGAAATGTGAAAGCACTGAGGTCATGTTGCAAGTGTGGATGGTGATGGAGCTCAGTGGTGTGGCTGAGCATGAATGAGAGGGGGAAGAGGATGGAGTGGTGGCCATGTGGTGTGAATGATGGGCATTGGTGTGAGGGTGATGGTGGCCCTGTGGTGTGAGGGTGATGGGACCCTATGGTGTGAGTGATGGGCATTGGTGTGAGGGTGATGGGGACCCTGTAGTGTGAGGGTGATGGGACCCTGTGGTGTGGATAATGATGAAACATTGTGTTTTGGTGATGGGGCCCAGTGAGTGGCTATGCCTAGGCATTGGTGTGGCTGTTGGTTCCAGTACAATAATGGTGGGCTCAGCTGTGTGAATGGTGATTAAACTTTGAAGTCTGGTGGTGTGAAGCCCAGCTGTGTGGATATTCCATCAGTATGGCGATGGGGCCTGATGAGCATTGGTGTGGTAATGGGGCCCAGTGTTGTGGGTGATGGGCATTAGTAGGGTGATTGAGCCCAGTGGTGTGAGTGATGGATATTGATGTGGTTAAGGGACCCAGTATTAAAATGGGCATTGGTGTGAGGGTGACGGAGCCCAGTGGTGTGAGTGATGGACATTGGTGTGATGGGCATTGGTGTGAGATTGATGGGACCCAGTGGAGTGAGTAGTGGACATTGATGGTGTGATGATGGGGCCCGGTGCTGTGATGGACATTGGTGTGAGGTTAATGGGACCCAGTGCTGTGATGGGCATTGGTGTGAGGGTGATTGGACCCAGTATTAAAATGGGGATTGGTGTGAGTGATGGGGATTGGTGTGAGGGTGATGGGACCCTGTGGTGTGAGTGATGGGGATTGGTGTGAGGGTGATGGAGACCCTGTGGTGTGAGTGATGGGCATTGGTGTGAGGGTGATGGAACCCTGTGGTGTGAGTGATGGGCATTGGTGAGGGTGATGGGACCCTGTGGTGTGAGTGATGGGCATTGGTGAGGGTGATGGGCATTGGTGTGAGGGTGATGGGACCCTGTGGTGTGAGGGTGATTGGCATTGGAGTGAGGGTGATGGGGACCCTGTGGTGTGAGTGATGGGACCCTGTGGTGTGAGGGTAGCCCAATGGTGTGGCAATGAGATGGTCCTGTGGTGGTGTGGCATGGCAATATGAAATAGGGCCAAGTGGTGGTGTGGCAATATGAAATGAGGCTCTATGGTAGTGCAGCGTGGTGATATGAGATGGGGTCCCTGTGGGCGTGTGGCATGGCGATATGTATGATGTGGTGGTGTGGCAATATGGGATGGTGGCCTAGTGATGTAGGATTGGCCTCTGTGGTGTGGTAAGGAGATAGGGCCCAGTGGTGGTGTGGCAATATGGGATGGACCCCTGGTGTGGTGTGGTGATGGGACGAGGCCTGAAGGAAGAGGACGACTGGAGGAATTTTAATAGGACAGTTATTGGGGAATGAAGATGACTGGATTGGAGTGGTCAAATTCCAAATAGTGTACAGCAGTATGGGATGGAAGGTGGAGGTTGGGTATTGGAAAATGGAAATCGGGGAATGGTCCTGGCAAAGATGAGAATTAGCCTGTGATTGGGAAATGGAGACTGGTTGTGAAAATGACCAGTGAGATAATTAAGGGATACCATTATAGTGTATTTGAGGAATGGGAACTAACAGTATGACACCAAAAGTGTTGATAGGGAGACGGAGGGGATTGGTAGATGGAAAAATAGAAAGATAAAGCTGGTTGCATGTCTGGATGGCATGCGATTTAAGAATGGGGATGAACTGTGCTGTAATAGGAGTACGATGGCTGGTAGACTTGGGAATGATACTGTATGGGATTAGGAAATAAGACCAGTGGTTCATGGGATTGGGGATTGACGGCCAGTGGTAATTGGGATTGGGTAATGAAGACTAGTAGTGAATGGAATTGGGTATTGAATGCCCATGGTGAATGGGAATGGAGATGGCCAGTGATGGATGTTGGATTAGGGATTTAAGATTACCAGTGGTGTATGGAAATGGAAGTGAACCGTGCTAAGATTGGGGAAAGGTGGCACACGGGATTAGGGAATGGAGGTTGCTTGTGCAAAGGTTGAAAAAAGGGAAGTCCAATGTGGATGGGTTCGGAGAATGGATTGGTGATTGGGATTGAAGGCCAGTTGCCAATGGGATTGATGAATATAGGTGGCCTGTGCAAAGATTGGGGAATGGTGAAATGGCTTGTGGCGAAATATGGGGAATGGAGATGGCCAGTGACAAACTGAATTTGGTAATGGAGGTGGCCTGTGCTGAGTTTAGGGAATTAAAAAGCGACTAGTACAAACTGGGATTGGGGAATGAAAAGATGGCAATGTTAGGATTGTGAAAAGCGAAAAACTAAACTGTAGTGTGGATTGAAGATTTATTGGGGAAGGAGATATAAGGCCAATGATGATGCTCGGCTTGAGGATGGAAGGGACCGAGGTGGAGATTAATAAAATACATATGGATTTTATTAGTGGGAAGTGAAGACTAGATTGTTGAAATATAAGTGACTAGGTGTGGGAATGAAAACAGGGTTAGGCTAGTAAGTATTGTCCCAAAGAGGGGTATTTATTGCCTGTAGTGATGTGAGCAATACTTTAATGGTTTGGGCGCCCCCTTTGGCCCCAACCACTCCATTTCAGTTCTCCAACTATCCCTCGTTTCTTTCTATTTCCTTCCTGCTTTGCTGTCCAACCTCTCTATCACCTTTTCCTGGCGCTTTAAATTATGACAGCTGTTGCGGTGCCTAATACCAATCGATCAATTAATCAGTGAGGCACTTTTGGGATTGATGGAGTGATATGGTGAAGATTGGGAGGAGGATGGTGGTGGAGAGATAATGATGGTGATGGAACGTGGAGAGAATTGCGGTGGTTGAGAGATGAGGAGGATTAATGGTGGTGAATAGATGGGGGAGAGGATGACTAAAGTGGAGATATGGGGTGGTATGATGTTGGAGAGATGGAGCGAGATGGGGAAGATAATGATACTGGAGCGAGATGGGGGAGAGATAATGATAATGGAGGGAAATGGGGGAGAGAAGATAATGGAGGGAGATGGAAAAAGAGGATGATAATGGAGCGAGATGGGGGGAGAGATGATAATGGAGCGAGATGGGAGAGGATGATAATAGTGATATGGGAGTGATGATAATGGAGTGAGATGGGAGAGAGGATGATATTGGAGTGAGATGGGAGAGGATAATGGATAGATGGAGAAAGAGGATGATAATGGCGAGATGAGGGAAGAGGATGGCGATGGAGAATTGGGGAGGGGGGGGGGGAGAGGATGGAGTGAGGATGACTGGTAAAGCGAAATGGGGAGGTGTTTGACAAAGGTGGAGAGTAGGGAGGGAAAGTGGAGGTAGAGAAAAGATTGAAATTGGGTGAGAGGAGGAGGAAGCGAAATGGAGAGAGATAGGGGATTGATGATGAGAGGGGATTGAGGGTGACGAGAGGGGATTGAGGGGGGCAAGAGGGGATTGATGGTGACTAGAGAAGGAATTGAGGGGGCGAGAGAGGGATTGATGGGGACGAGAGAGGGATTGATGGGGACGAGAGAGAGGATTGATGGGGACAAGAGATCCAAGTGAGATGAAATGAAGAGTGTTGGAGGTGAATAAGGATGGTGATAGTGAGGGTGATATGGAGATTGGAGAAAGGATTATGTAAGGAGATGGAGTGGGGGAGATTAGTGGTGAAGATAGATGGGAGTGTACTAATATGACAATGGTGGGGAGAGGGGATTGCAGATGGAGAGAGGATTTTGGAGATGGTAGCAGGAATTGATTATGGTGGAGAGGATTGAGAGATAGAGGGGATTAATGGTGGAGCGATATGATGGGGATTAATGGAGGTGGGAGTGAAATGGAGAGGAATTATGATAGAGAACAAGTTGGAATTAGAGATGAGGAAAGTGGTGGAGGAAGATTGACAAGATGATGCTAGATGGGGAAGGAGGGTAAGCAGTGGTGGAGTGAGATGGAGAGGATGGTGGAGTGGGATGAGATGGTGGCGAATTGAAAAGGGAGCAAGATAGGGAAAGGGAAGGATAATGGAGCAAGATAGGGATGGAGAGGATGAGGGTGGTGGTGGAGAGGTGGGGAATGAAGATAAAGCTGAAAGGGATGGATAGTGGAGAGATAGGTTTGGATATTGAGGAAATAAGAGAAATGGGGAAAGTGGAGGATGGAGGACAGATATGGGAAAGTGGAGGATGGAAGTTGAGAGTTTAGGTAAAGTAGAGGATGGAGGACAGATGAGGGAAAAGTGAAGGATGCAGAACAGATGTGGGAAAGTGGAGGATAGTGATGAATGGGGAAAAGTGGTGGATGGAGGTAGAAGGGGGGAAAGAGGAGGATGGTGGAGTTAAAAGGGGGGAAAGTGGATTATGGTGGAGCGGGATGGGGAGGGGGGAAGTGGAGGATGGTCATGGAGAGATAGGGGATAGAGGTGGAACAAGATAAAAGGAAGTGGAGTATGAAGGAGCAAGATGGGGGTGGGGGGAGGATGATGGAGGAATAAGATGGCAGATAGGATGAAAGTGGAGGATGGCGGAGCAGAGATGAGACGGAGGATTGACGGATGGAAAAATGGCAGCTGAGACGACAGAGGATTGATAACCAGAGCTTGGACCCCTTGGTAGAACCCCACCAACCAAGAAACGAGGACCAGACATAAGACTATTGAATCTATGCACTCTTCAGTACTAGAAGGTAAATATTCTTGTTAATAATTCTTACCAGGGGGTTAATTTTTTACTTAAAATTGTCCATTTTTTAACAGGATTTCTCAATTGTGTGGATTATTATTAACCAAGGTAGGACTCATGATGACAAAGGGATTACTTTTGGGTCTTTAAACTGCCAGATGTTAGATCACGAAGGTGCATTTGTATTTTCACATTGAATTTCCATTGGTGTGTTGTGCTCATTCATTAATATTGTCAACAGATGTGACTTGTGGAGAGGATTACATGTGGGGCTCCTGGTCATCTTGAACATACTGCATGTCAGCTCTCATGGTTGCCGGAATATCCCCCACCTGGTTAGCTGTAATGAACAGTCTTGACCACAAAATATTTTTGACACACTATGGCTGCCTGTGGAGGACTTGGGGACAACTTCCTCACCTAACCCTGCCTCTGTGGGTAGGGAATGTGTCTCATCAGATGATAGCTGGTAAGAGCCCTTGTGTTTGAAAAAAAATTGCAATTAATAGGGAAATTTTGGAGCTGCTACCAGTTTGTGTTGCTTAAATACTATTGGCATGACAAGAGATGGAATTTTCTGTGATATTGGCAGACTTGTGTACTGTACTTGTTTAGTGCCTCTTGCGGGGCTCGAATTAATACTGTTAAGAGTTTACATCTGTACAATTGATTTCTCCAAGGTACTGAAATCGGTATAAAGTAGTGTAATTTTTTAAGCATTGTATTAAGACTAATTCTGGTTGGTCAATAGAAGGAAAGCAAGGATGGCTTTAATGTAATTGTAAATACAGTAGTTTTGATTACAATCATTCTAGTGTATGTAAACAAAAGTTACACAGCATAATCAATACCGGTATATTGTAAATTTCAGGTGTGGCTCTGTACATCGTCGCCAGTATACCCAGCCTTCACTCACTTGGTGTGGCGGTGGATGGACCTTCATGACTGCCTGGATGCTACACAAACTGCTACATAAACTATCCACACCAAGGAATATGTTCGTAATGCTACACTGACCTATGCAAGAAGAGGAAGAATCCGAGGACTTATGCAAGAACGATGCTGTACAGTATCAAAGCAAAGATACTCTCCCTCTTTGTGTCAAGCATCATCTCTATACTAAATGTTTATTTTGGAATTAGTTTTGCCACTTTCAATTTTGTATGGTTTTGTAAAGCATAACTACATAGATGGTGAAGCATTTCAGCATAATTTAACTGATTATTCTTGTCAGCACAGTACCACTAATTAGATGAATACATAACACACACACACACTGGCTCACAATGGAGTGCTTTCAAATATAGTACAGTATCCGATACTGGGTTCGCCAGACTCTGGCTGAACCCATTTCCCTGCTGCAATGACCTCTTATCAGGATAAGAATTTTTCAAAACTCCATTGTATGACCTTATTCTGATTGCACACACACTGATTTGCATGCACACACTACAGTAGAAGTAGCACTAACCTGTCCTCTGCATCTCGGAGTAATCAGTTTTATCCATATGCTGTGTCAATGTAGTATGCTAAAATTTATTGGTTATGACTTTGTACATTATCAATTAGGGACATACTGTAAATTGAAGTTTAACAGTAAATTGCACCAAACTTCACAATAGTGGAAAATACTAAATTTATAGGGTGTTGCAAGTATTCGATGGATGGCCTGGGCACGTTAAGGAATTTGATAACAAGGTTTCATTTAACTTGGGGAAACATGGGGATAAGGTGCCCTACTATGTTTAGAGAAGTGAAGTGGTAGATCTAGACCAACAGCAATTGCGTATTACAAGGCCAATGAAAATGTAAGTCTTACAGGTCTCTTTATTCTATTGGATTAATTTGTTTGTACTTGAAGGGGGGGGGGGGGGGGAGGGAGCAGGTTTGAGTGTAGTGATTATTTATGGGAAAAATCAATAACCAGTTAATTTATATTGAGCTACAGTTTTGCTCCTGCTAGAGGGCCCAAGCAGAATCAAAACTTGGTTCATTATAAATATGCTATAGGTGTTTGGTTTTCTTCCTGCTATTGTGAGTCTGTCACTACGGTAAAGTAAATGTTTGCCCTACATTTGGGTAAGTGCTCTTGTGCGGTGAAGGGTATCGAGTAGACTCTTTGCCAAGGAGTTTTTCCCCCTCTGGTACTAGAGTTAAATGAGGGTTTTTTACGCTCACTGGCAAAGATGTCTTTTGTAAAATTATACTTGTGTAACTAGAATTTTGTACAGTTGTGCAGTATTTAAAATTTGTACAATTAAATAATTATTTTATAATTTCTTTGTTTAACTTTGTGTAACATTGATTATTGATAAAATATAAAGTTTTGATCAATTGTTCATTGCAATAACAGATCTAGGAATAATTTGGAAAAAAAAAAGTAAAAATAAAAATATAAACTATTGTTTGTTCTTTACAACCTGCTTGCATCACCATGCCATGCAGAAATCATGTATAGTTTGTAAAGCAAACCCTTTCTACATAAAAACCTGTACTAATGACTTGCACAGTAGTCTCATCACAATAATGTATATCTACAAGGGTGACTGATGATCCAAATAACTTCTGTTCTTTTATTGAGAAACATTCCAATAAGTTGATTGAGCAGCATGTGTAACCTTATTTATACAAAAATACAATGGTGCAAATTATGAATGTAATTTTAAGCTGATCAAATGAAGAGTTCAATGTTCAGTAAGGGGACAAGTCTTGTCACTATTAAGTACAGGTACAGTACTACCATTATAACTGCTTTATACTATTGCTAATGTTGAAAAGGATATAGGGTATCTTTAATCCTGCCTTGGTTTACCTGTGGTAACTGCAACGGTGCATTCACTTCAACCTTGCATGCATAAACAGTGGTGACTGGAGCATTTACAATTGCAAACACTTGAAAGATAATTTAAAGCAAATTTTAGTTTGAAAAATTATAGAATCCTACTAGTTTTTTCATTTCCCGCTGGTATTAATTTGTAGTGATGCTAACTAGATTAAATGAGTGGAAGAGTACTGCTGGTGTATTCCTTGGCCATGGGTGTGTGTGCTTGCATGCTATTATTTACTTTGTGTATACATGTGTGAGCTTGATTATAAGAGCGCGTGTGTGTAAATATAAAGGAATGCAACTAAAAAAAAATGGTAAGATGTAATAGTAAGCAGCAATAAGGTAAGTAGGCTAGTGCTCGAATGACAGGCAGACAAGGCAAGGCAAGTAGCCTACTTACATCAGATCAGCCCCATCTTACTTCACCTTAAGTAGTCAGCCCTGCTTGCATTGCTCCACTCATTCCAACCTCGCTGTTATTAAAGTACTAAAAGTGGATAAGAGTAAACATTAGCTGATATTTCCCAAAATGATAATGACATTCATGCTGGTGGTACAGTACTTAGCAACTCCATCGGCCTTCCCTTCCCCCTCTCCCCCTCCACCATGTTAGGAAGATGCAACATATCCATACAAATCCTTCCATTTCTCTCCCATAGTACTATTTACGTAAATTTTGAAAGGACCATCGTATTCAAGAGAATTGTATGTACCAGAGCACATGTTTTATTCTAAAACTTCTTTCATAATTGCTACAAATTCAGTAAGGAAAATGTGTTATGAACCGTAAGATTATAATAATATATTCGCTGTTATTACTTTATTTTTTACCCTCCAGAATTTTATTAATTGTATTATAGTTGTACAATTACTGCTTAACCTTTACACTGCCATATTGTTTGCAATAGCAAATTAGTATATACCGGGGATTATTAAATATTAAGGAAATATTACCTGATTATAATGAGAAAATAGTCTCGTGTTTGTATTAGAATGCGAGAGTTTATTTGCTATAACTGTGTGGTAATAAGATTTTCATCAGGAGAAATTCAAATTTTGGGCGGGAATTGACGAACGCCTGTAGAGGCCTACTCCCTCCTAGAGACCCTATATAGAGAGACATGGCGGCTGTCCAGTCTCTCTTATATAGGGTCTCTAGGTTTCAATATGGCAAATATACCATCCAAAAAAGAAAGACCTTCAATATGCCTTCGTAATGTTCTTTGTGATGGCAGTGGGAACCCTTGGTCAATGAGTTCATCATAACCCCTATTTCCACAAGAGAATCTAATTCGCAATGATTTTTGCAGAGTTTCATTGCTCCATTTTCTGACTTTTGCTCCAGATGAACCTAAAGCTGATACCTGATCTTCATTGAATATATGGTGAATATGTTTTGTGAGGGATTCCTGCTTCTGATGGTCTTGGAGCTGTTGTTTAACAAGACTTAATTGGCACTGAAGTTGATCAGCCTGATGTTTCCAAAAATCTTCTGGGGTTGTGTTGGCCACCTGAAAAATACCATGAGTGATAAATAGGAAAGGTTTATGGATGCAGTGAAGGAGCAACATGCAGGTGATGAGTGTAACAAAGGAAGATGCACTAAATAGAGCAAGAGGAAGATCATCTGCTGTAAGAACCCCTAAGGGGAGCAGCCAAAAGAAATACACTACGAGTGAAAAATAGTCAATGAATATTGTTACGGTGTGACATATATTCACTATCCATACAGGGAAGGATTATGTCACACCATCATTATGTTTTAGGCTGGGGACGTAACATAAATAATGAACAAAATTGTTGGCTGGTATTGTGACATTTTATACAAAATCATATACAACATACATTTCATGTGATAACATGGGCCATAGACTAGAACACATTGTTGGGTCCCAATGCTCGGGATATGAATCCTATACATTTTATATAGCCGTCGTACCCCGGGTATTGGGCATCAGGACCTAACGATATGTTCTTGCCTATGGCTCCACAAGTCCAATGCACTACTGTATGGG
The DNA here is from genome assembly GCA_034508575.1 of Petrolisthes manimaculis. Classification (NCBI taxonomy): domain Eukaryota; kingdom Metazoa; phylum Arthropoda; class Malacostraca; order Decapoda; family Porcellanidae; genus Petrolisthes; species Petrolisthes manimaculis. The sequence continues at coordinate 392,837 of JAWZYT010000413.1, read as the reverse complement.
ATTATTCAGTACATGTACTTCAAAAACTTACCAAAATTTCTTCACAAATTGGAATATGTGAAGGACTACATGTTTCAGCACTGGTTGTTGTTGTTGAACTGGTACAGGGTGATACTGCACTTACATCATGGCTAGAGCAACCAGATGTCGATGGCTCATCACGGTATCCCTTTTTGCTACAGTACGTGTGGTCCTCAACCAATTTATCCTGCAAAAAATTCCCAAGTATAGTACAGTATGATGATGAGTCGGGAATATCCTGTAGTACTGTACTCTAATAATTAAAAATAGCTAATTACTCTTCAATCTGAAAGGGTTCTGATGGTGTAATAGTTATTTGGTCGCACTGTGTACTAAAGTGAATACTGTACAGTATAAACTCCAATCTTCTATTTGACCAAAACTTTCCACAAAGTTATGACATACATACCACTGAGGTGCCACTATTGTGGTTTGCTGGTTGTTTTCTGTGCTTTGCAGGGGGTTGATCAGAGAATACTGTTGGAACTGCATTCTGCTTCAATTTCTTCCAGCCATCAGCCCTGTTTCTTTCAAACTGGTCCTCTTCAAAGTGTTCCTGTAATATAAAAAGTATCCTAATTATGTGGTACAAGAATTCTACCACATAACATAACATAATCTTTAAATGTCTATCTATCTATCTATCTATTACCAGATGCCTTAATCCCCGGGGGGGTGGCCACAAATGAAATGCCTCCATGCATTCCTATTCCTTTCCAACTGGCATCCCTCCTCCCATCCAACGCCTCCTTCGTTCATATACCTCCTAACTCCATCCTTCCATCTCGTTCTTGGTCTGCCTCTTCCTCTCCATCCCTCCACCTCACTCTTATACACCTTCTTGACCAATCTCTCGCTCCCCATACGTTCTATATGACCGAACCACCTCAAGGTGTTCCTCTTCACACTCTCCAGCACATCCACATCCACATTGCATCGTTCACGCACTTCTTCGTTTGTCAATCTATCTCTCCATGTCACTCCACACGAGCTTCTCAGGTAACTCATTTCCACACCTCTCACTTTTGATCTGTGCCTCTCTGTCATCGCCCACGCTTCACTCCCATATGTCAGTGTTGGGATTATAATAGTTATTTGGTCGCACTGTGTACTAAAGTGAATACTGTACAGTATAAACTCCAATCTTCTATTTGACCAAAACTTTCCACAAAGTTATGACATACATACCACTGAGGTGCCACTATTGTGGTTTGCTGGTTGTTTTCTGTGCTTTGCAGGGGGTTGATCAGAGAATACTGTTGGAACTGCATTCTGCTTCAATTTCTTCCAGCCATCAGCCCTGTTTCTTTCAAACTGGTCCTCTTCAAAGTGTTCCTGTAATATAAAAAGTATCCTAATTATGTGGTACAAGAATTCTACCACATAACATAACATAACATAATCTTTAAATGTACTGTATATATAATTTGAATATGTTACCAGTACCGGTACTGTATATTATAAAAGGTTCTACTAATAATCAGATTAAAATGGACAATAGTAAACTTTTGGATGAGGACCATAGGCCTATTAATCTAACCTAACCTATCCTTCTCAAATGTAATGTAATCTATCCTAACCTGCAGGAGCTGATGGAACAGATCCCAAATAATACCTGTACCATGTTATCAATATACGTAACTTTATTTGGGGGAGGGAAGGATTTATTGGTTAGAGAAATGGGTATTATTACAAAATAACTGGGTTTTTGGCTAATATCATGCAGTGTTACCACAGCCGGCTCGGTCCCGGAAATTTGCCACAGTCACTTTATGATATCCCGGTAGTTTGCCCTGGTTAGGTCCCAGTAGTCTGCTGTGATCTAGGTCTAGGTCTAGGTTAGGTTAGGTAAGGTAAGGTCAGGTTAGGTCAGACTAATTTCCAAATTATGTTTGTATAACGGGGCAAATCTTTAAATCAAGGCATCTCTGAAAAAAACACTATAGATGAAAAATGTCTTGGAATTGTCCCAAATAATGGGTATTGAATCTAAAATTTACAATATAGTGAACCCAGTTCTTCGGTAAATTTACTGAGAAATGGCTAAAAAAAACATTTAAATTTAGAAAGACACTAATTTCCATCAAATAATTAGTTAGGTTAGGTGTGGTAGAGGTTCTCTAAGTCCAGGTTGATGTAATTACTAATCATTTACATGCTCTATTATTAATAGTTCCTTCGGTTTAATGTACAAGCACGCAAATTTCCTTAACCATGGGCTAATTACTAATAAATATAAAAAATAAACTTACTTGGCAAAGTCGATGGTTTTTGGCTGACCAGTTCTTCCTCTTCACCTTAAGTTCCCACTGTTTCCTTCTTGTTGAGTCCCTGGGGAAGGTAAACAGGCGGATACCAGGCCCATCTTTGTTACTGCACCCCACTGCTGCACAACGTCCCATAAGTTTAGTAAAAATATGGGTGCCCAAATTTGTACACAACACCTAGTTAGCAGCCGTAAACTTAGATTTCACTTTCAGTAGGATTCGTCAGTCGTCACAGTCGTCAATATGCAGTTCGGCATTGGGCATTCGGTTAGGCTTAGGAAAGTTTTCAAGGAACATTTATGTGTTGAGTTGAAGATCGACTAAAAAATATCTTTGCTGGTTTATCTAAAGAAGATATTGTATAAATATAACAACATTCTACTGAGTTATCAGTCACGCATCATAGTCAAGGCAAAATATACATTGTGCCGAACCTGCTATATAGCAGGCAGATACGAGAGCAAATATGGCGGCAGATTTAATCAGCGCGGCGAGAGGGAGCCATTGCAGAGAATAGGTGCATGATTTTTTTTACTGTGAAATTCTTTTTCTGACTGTTGTCAGTCTATTCCATCCTACTCCTACGAACTTTAGCCTATTATCTCATTTCTCGACTGGTATCTCTGTCCTCCTTGGCATCTCCCATCCTTGGATTTATGCTTCAAATATCTAATTGTCCATCTATTGTTAATTCTGCACACGATCGACCCAATTCCATTTCCTTCTTATTACAGTAGTTGGAGTAATATTATAGCTTTTTTGGTATTCATACATAAGCAAGCAGCATCAACTTGGGAGTTTTCAAAATATAAAACTAGGACAGGAAACACAATTTACAAAGATCTTGATTAAATTTATTACAATCAGTGTTAGAGTTCATAAAAATCTGCCATTATATTCCAACATTAAAATGATAAATAATTACAAGTCTCCGTTGTTTACAAGCAGTTTGAAAGAGATATGAAAAGTCCTCAGTACAACTTGGAAGAGGACTACAGTGAGTGGGAGCTCAGGGGTATAAGCAAGACTACTCTCCTCAACAGACCATTGTTGTTGTTGTAGTTCCCCAGACTGTCTTGCCAAGCAGTCCAGAGTCTGGTAGACCGAAGTCGTGCAGATGCTCGGACCTCCAAATGGGAATCAGGGTAATACAGACCACTGTAATGCACAGTGATCTTAAACTTTGGAGTAGGTGGAGTGGATTCAGTGGAGGAAAGGCAAAAACTTTATCTCACCAAGCTCGAATCAGACTCCAAGAACAGATAAGTCGAGGGGAAATGATGCCAGGTCAGACAAGATTAGGTCAAAGTTTCCTCACCTGTTACCATTTTGTCAAGTTTCTCTCATGCCAACCAAGCCACCAAGGCCATGTGGCACAGATCATCTGAATTTATAGGTAAAATAATACATAATACAGAACTATATAACATGGCCACAAAGACCGTCTGGTTCCACTTTTTACAAAACACTATATTTCACCAAAAAGACAATACAGAAGGAACATAAAGTTGCTGACAACAGAAAACATCTAAACTCTTTAGGTAATACGGATGTTGCACTTTTGTCAGGAAAGGGAGAACAAAGGCATGAGCAACTGTATACAATGAGCAATCTAGGAGAATGCATGAGACAATCAAAAGGATATATTAGAGTGAACAGGCTTACATTTCAATTAATAATTTTAGTAAGTCTAGTTCAATCCATCCATAGTTTGACCAAGGCAACTTCCCACCTTCTGTTCAGGAGAATAACAGTAAGTCACAATACACTACCACATGAATTACCAGATAACCTGTCCTATCCATCAAAACCTGTAAAGTTTTGCCCACATGTTTGTAAGTAATACAAATGGGGCAGTCACCATCATACTTGATATAATGAGTATGGTAGCCTAGTTGGCGACCACATCTGTGCTGACATGGGTTTAAATGCTGAACATAAATTGAATCCCATATTCCTTTCAGTTTTTATTTTCTGTTCCAGAGCTTATCTCTCCTCTTGATATGATACAGTATGAGAAAAGGGGTTCAATGATGGTCATCATAAGTTTAAGGAAGTGCAAAGTAAATGTGGGAGACTAATATGAGAATATGTATAAAAGTGATTACTCTATTATAAACACAAACAGAATATTTTGTTATAATTTTATTAATCAATGTGAATATTTTATAGCCTGTGCATGAAGAGATGTAAATGTTCCTGGATACATTCTCCCATCTTTAATATTAAAGTCTTTAGTTGACCTAACAAAATTATAACTCACTATACAGATCCTCCTTTGATAAATACCAAAATGCATTGTATGGTACACAACCTTGACTATTTTCAAGTACAGTAATCAGAATCAAATACTACTAGTACTACTTAGTAACTATTATTTACAAGAACTATTTCTACTTCTATATTCTGTATAATTTGTGACATTGAAAAAGATGAAATACTCATTATTTGTCCAAGATTCTTGCTTGTGTATTGTACATGGTAAGAACTCCACTCCTATATCTTGACAGCTGTTCTGAATACTGCTATGCAATCATTTATCCTCCAATGAGCCACACATCTAGTATGACTCAGCACTGGGTACACTGAGGTGTCCAGAAGTGATAATAATTCTCCTCATTTGAAAAAAAAATTATTCTCAATACAGTAATTTACAATTACTGTACTCTTAACTATTTTTTTAAAAGGCAAAGAATTGTTTCCTTCATTACTGCATAATTATATAATAAGGTTTTGATATCAATAAGATGACAATGGTGGTGGTGATGATCATCAAATTATAGCTTTTAATCTATTGATGCCCCTAAAAAGACGTGATATATTGCTTACTGTACAGCCATGGCTGATAATCGTGGACCTCGAGCAGTGGAAGACACAACTGCTCCTGGTCCATGATTGAGTCATGACTATAGTTTTGTACTTTAGAAATCCAGTCAAGAAGTGAACTGTTCTGTATTTATCTACAGGGAATTATATTTGATCATCACTGTGAGGTCTTACCCAACACTCTCCACTTCTCTTTGTCTGCTGTCAGTCTATTCTAACTTAGAAACTATTCAGTGTTAATAATAATAACTTAATATATCAGAAAAGCCTATCGAAATATGATGATTTATCCAGTTGAAATAGGCATGGCACTTCTATGAGATGATTATCGCCTCCCATTGTCCTGAGCCACTTGTCAAGAATGTGTCAATAGTGTTTCCCTATTTTACCTGATTTTTACCATAGTATTTTATTTCACCACCTTGTACTCATCACTGTTTCAGTATTGTGAGCACTGCACTACCATAGAAAAATAAAGTCCGGATTTTCTATTTTTACTGTTTAAGTGAAAAGTTTTATCACCTTTGAATTCAGGCTTCCTTGAACTCCAAGTAAGACTGAAGTTTACTGCGGCACTCTCCTGACACTGGCATTTCTCTGCAAATGAAAAATTCATATACTGAATTTACTTATTATGAATATGATAACTAATAAAATTAGGCAATTATTCCACCAAAATTTTATCATCAGAAACATAATTAATTCATTTTTATATAAAAAAAAATGACACCTACTTGCTCTCATAGCAAAATACACAAGAAGACATTGGAAAGTTTTGTAGTTACTGTACTGTATATATATTCAATTAACAAAACTACTTGTTGGTGGGATAACAAAGACAAGTACAGTAATTTACTGTAATCTGTTCACGAGTCTAATCATCCCAGGAACTTAATCTAAGACCACTACTGTAGACCTAGAAAAGGATAAAATTTCAAAATTCTGAACAAATAGTTACAAAAATAATTTAAAACCCAACTATTCATTATATGGATTGATGGCTTGTTATTTCACAGAAATAGCTTTTCCACCTTATTTAACAAGGTGGTCTAATTCCCCAAATGTAAGGAAAAGAAAGACATGTAACCAATAACCAAGATCTAATAGCGAAAAAGAATCCAGACAATTCTCAAGTTTTAAGATAAATTGGTGGTCCTTCCATGACCCATATGTGAAACCTGTTTTCACTGAAAGTGAGTGGTTGACAGTGCATGCTTACAGGCTGTCTTCTCATATGGTATAATGAAATGGATGCAGGGAAAGCCTGTGGTAGGTCTACCTGAACAGTAGATTACTGTATCCATGAACTCTCTAGACTCTACCAGTGAGGAGGAATGCTTTCCCCATCTGCTTCACCTTCTACAATAATCGTGTGGATACAATCTGGCAAGAAAGTTTTTCTGTGTCCAAATGAAATTTACTGACCCTACTATTCTATACAGTTAAATGCACATAAATAGGTAACAGGGTCACATTACCATGGCAAACCGAGACAATGGCCACTTGAGAAACATGCCTTATCGCCTGCTTAAAAAAAAAGCAGTAAATATAATGCACACTATTACAGTCCTTACAGCACTGTTGGTCCAAAGGTGGTGGTGACAATGTAGATGGATGTTCTAAGGGATAGTTTGAGGGCTTTCCTCAGCTGCTGATCAGACTGACAATTATCACTTGTACTGGCTCTCCTGGTCACCGACACTCTTCCAACACTGTCCACCATCTGAAATAGTGAAAGATAATAATGTCCATTTTTCTGTCACTATAGGATTTAAACAACATAATTTTGTCCCAGAATAACATCTAAAGTAAGTGCAACTGTGCACTATTTCCAAAATCTGACATTCAAACTCCCTGTTGGGATATAAACAAGGCATCAGTTACACTGCCTGACCTTTATACTGGCAGTTACCTTCTGTAGATGTACAAATGCCATGAGGATGTCAGGGATGTTCCGTTGCACAATACCAAACTTATCTTCAGTGAAGGAAGCAGCAACAAGATCACCAAGTGCTGAAACAAGTACACTTCTTTTGTTAATTCAGGTGTATTTTCTAATATACAATAGTATCACTCTAAAGCAACTGTATGTTGGTACAAATGTGATGTCTAATCACATTACCATGTGCTTCAGTTCATTGGCACTTCATAAAACCTAAATAGGGCACTTGGTAGCAGGATAAATTTATCTCCATCTCACATTTGGGGTCATGACTGAAGCAAGTACAGTACAGTTGACTCTCGAATAATGTGATTTTGAGTAATGCGTTTTTTATTTAACACTGTGTAATAAGTAGGGGGGAATACGATTAAATAACGCTCTTTGTTCGATTTAACGCGGCCACGCTCCCCTGCTCAGAGCGCAGAGTGAGGAGGGAGAGTTGAGTGACTAGTGTTAAAAGTGAAGAGAAATGTACTGTACTGTTACTTTACAAATGTAAATACAGTATTACCGTTCGTATTAAGCATATTAAATGCATATAACAATTTGTATTAAGGTTTTCGCAGACGACTCATGACTGAAATGATTCATCGGCATGTGTGGTAGTGGTGGAGGTGATAGGGGGAAGATAGCGTGTAATATCGTTTGTTTACATTTTATTTACCATACGCTGGTTTTTCCTTCTGCTTTCTCTGTCCGAGAAATACTTCCTTCTTTATATCGAAGGATATGGCCTTCCGTTTTGTAAATGCAGCACCTGGCATGACTGAGTGTTGAAGCTGGTGGTTAACTCGTAATTACTAAATACGAGCGAGTCACACACAAGGTGACAAGGCATGCTAGGCCTATATTCCCTTGACCTTGGGCTAGGGTGAATGGAGACTGAGGGTAAGGGGGGAAGGAGCATGGGAGAAGTGGTGGGAACACACACACACTTCACAAACGACAGTGATATCATTTCGTGACATGTTTATTATGATTTTGCTCGTATTGTATAAGAACTCCTCGTATTTGCTTCACTTAATTTTCACCGCCCATTCTTTATTTTGACTCAACTATTCATAGATTAGAGTAACAAAATCCCAAAAAAGGTAGACTTTTGCTTTGTCCAGGAATGCAACCCCCACTATTACCATTGTTTCTTATGGGGAAATTAAGTTTAAATAATGCGACGTCTCCAGGAACGTAACTATCGCGTTATTCGAGTCAACTGTATATTTTTTATTGTATGGGTCACTGGCTGATAAGTCCCTTTCTTTACTACATGAGGGACCATTTAAGGGCTGGTCACATGAGCGATAATTCAGGCAATAAATTACCGGCAGCATCAACTTCGTCTTGGCAAGAATTTTCGAGTTTTTGGTGACAAGAGCCTGCTTGTCTTTAATTGCCAATTTTGAAAACACTGGGACTATACTGCTCATCCATTGAGATATTATTAAACCTAGTATTATATTTAAAATATTATAAATACTGATGAAACTATAAAATTTGATTATATGGGTGAGACACAATAGCTAGTGTAAACACTCTAGAGAACAGACACAACCACACAACCTTCCTGTGCTTATTTCACTAAGGTAAATATTGCCATATGCCATATGCTGACTTCCAAGAGTTAAGATAAGTATTTTAGCATACAGTAAATAGGTAAGTAGTGTAATGAAAGAAGAAAAAGCCAAAGTTACTGTTAAGAAAGAATGAATGAAAGTATATTGCTATTATCACTACTATTAGTCTGGCAAATTTCAACTGGCAAGTATGACATTTCCAGCTATTGGTACCCTGTTGCCACCTCTCCAACTGACCACACCATGGACCTCATGTACGGCACCAATCCGCACCCATTTTACACCTGCACCCCTCCCTATCATTATCTTTCTCTCTATGATATTACTGATTTACCTTGTATATAATATCCTTGGCTTGACTATGTAGGTGTGTGGGATGATTTGGATAATTTTCCGAGGTGATGAATTTGGGTTTGCCCTGTGGGGAAGCCAGCCTCTTTCTTGACCCAGGGTGTGGGTGGTAAAGAGTCACTTTTCCTCATGGAGGTATTAAATACCCCCATGACTGTCACTGTATAACCTTGACCAGCACTGGCAATGCAGCCAAGGGGTCAATGCCAAATGTTGTAAATAACAAATAGAAAATCATTCATAAAAAGCTTTTAACATTTTTGTACAAGAAAAATTATACTGAATGTTTACAGCTGAATTAAAGAGAGAATTTAGAGAGAGCAGGATGTAAAGGGAGCTGTATGGGAGAAGTGGAAGCAAGGGACCAACAGCCAGAAATATCGTACTCGCCAGTTAAAATTTGCCAGACTATACCAGCTGGTGAAGAATAAGGTTGTTTCCAGTGTACTGGCCACCATATTTCATACCTTCTACAGCCCAAATAACAGGGAGTGCTTCTGCAAAAATGCTCCTATTTGTGGCATCTGGCAGCTCACTTAAGAAGTAGCTGAAGATTGGGTATCTCTTCAAACTCATTACAATCTGTAAAATGTGCAATATAAGAATATCATGAAATATTGTGTCACATGCATTTTGGGCAGCATATCGATATAACACTAACATATATACCGTAAAACATTGAAATGGGATCCACAGGTACAGCCATGTGTTGTATGATAACTTTCCAGTAATACCTGACTACTTATTAATAAGTTCTTATTAAATTCTGCAGAATTACCAAGACACCTAAATCCAAACCTTAGTTAATCTCTCCTTTAGTGGCACAGGTGGTGGCTTGGTAACCTCATTCTTGTTAACATCAGTTGCTTCTACTAGTTTTGGGGGTTCCTGGGGCAGTTCCTCTGGACAGTTGTGACGTCGTAGTCGGTCAGTGAACTTTCGGACCAAGTTAAGGGAGGGGTTCATGATGCCGAGCCAGTTTCTGGGATGTCCACCTGTTGATAAGGTACTTGTTTCAATCAACTATCATCGCTCAATCAACATATTAAATAAACAAACCAAAGTTCCAATGTACAGCTGGGGAACAAAGTATCTGAACACCATTGGTAGTTATCAATGGTTGACATAATTCAAGAATGATTAACACAGCAATAACTGATTTTGAGATATGCTGAATGATCACAGACTATGAATTCCATCTCGCTCTGATGTGTTTCCACTTGGGGTTGTTGCCGGAAGCCACCAATGGTACAGTAAAAGTCCCTTAATCCGGAGGTCTATACCTTGGAATGCTCGCTCCCACAGAACTTTTTGGGCCCACCAATTTTACCCATAATTACTGTATCCCAAATAATTGAAAAAATACTGAAAAAGTAATCTCTCGAGATATAATTCAGTGTTGTGAGTGTCTACATTATTCATTATGGCTCCTAATAAACCACCAAAGATCACTAAGAATATTTCTATGAAAATGTCCACACTCGAGATCAAACCACAGTCTTGCATATTGCTAGACCATGCCATTCTTTCGACTCCTCTTTTGGTGGTGTTGGTGGTCTAGTGGTCAACGGCATGGTCTAGCAATATGCTTGACTGTGGTTCGATCCCGAGTGTGGACGTTTTCATAGAAATATTTATTTCCACACGTTATTGTGTGCTTCACTGTATCACTAAGAAGTTGAGACCTCATAAGACATTAAATTACGAGTGTCAGACTGTCAGCTACGATCCTCCCGACACTCATAAATTACGTGTGACAGCCAGTGGTGCCAGGTCTGATGCACAAAATTTCCCCAACTTCCAACATTTCCCTATTCGCCTCAATAAAACCCTGTTTACTCTTCTCTTGAACATTGACGGTCTTTATTTTTTGGTATTTCGTCTGGTAGAAATTTTCCTGTTAACTCTTAAACTATCTTTATATAATTTCCTTGTGTTGATCACAAAATTCCCTAAAACAGAAATTTCCCTGTACCTGGCAACAAGTGCAGGGAAATTTCAGTTTTGAGGAATTTTGAAGTCGACACAGGGAAATTATATAAAGATTGTTCAAGAATAACCAGGGAAATTTCTACCAGATGAAGTACTAAAATGACCGTAATTGTTCAAGAAAAAACAGGGAATTATTGAGGCAAAAAGGGAAATTTTAAAGGTGAAGTTAGGGAAATTTCGTCAAGCAGACCTGGCAACAGCTGCGATCCTTCCACCACTCCCTCCCTGTCTCATGAATTACGTGTGACAGGGAAACCTGTATTTAAAAGTAATAAGAGTATTTTATACATATTTTGGGGAGCATTTTTCGATAACACGGAAGTCTCAAACCCCCCCTGCCTTCCGGATTAAGGGACTTTTACTGTATTCAGATACTTTGTTCCCTGAATTTTCATACCAAGTAATATAACACAATGACAAAATATAATAGTCTATATAATATTATCTCATAAGCAGCCAAGCAATTTATTCAAGCATGCATGTGCATTACACAAAAATATATGCATACTGGTTCATATCTTACTTTCTTATAAGCCTAAGAATACTACTAACCATCACAGTTCTGATATACTTCCTGCCAATATGAAATATCTGGTAATAGATCATTATTACACATACATCAAAATTCCTTTCACTTTCATTTAAGTAATAGCATACGAGATTATACCTCTACAAGCAATTATTTCAGCTTCTTTATATTAATCATGTCCCCCTCATTCCAGAGAACTAATAATTCTGTGCACACATGTAACTACATAATTATGAAAATAACAAAAGTTGAACAAACCTGGCTGGCTGATGGTAAATATCTGAGTGTGTCTATGGAGGCTACGCGGGTCAGCTGAAGCCAGTGTCTTGAGATCCCAAAATGCCAGCAGTTGTAGAAGTCCAGAGGAACTGAGAGTGTGACACAGCCGCCATGAATCCTCCTCTGTCCCAGATGTACTATCTTCATCAACAGTCAGGGGAATCTCAATAGGCTGCAACAAGTATTTCATAACATAAATTAAGATGATGAATGAGTAGAGGAATATTACTCATATGAATTTGAAAAGAATTATTAAGGGTAACGTTTGGATACAGCAAAAATCTCTGGTGGTGAACTAAAGGAATGCAATAGAGGGAAAAAATAAAATACCTGGTAGTGGATAATATTAACCCTTAATTCTTGGGTCCCTAACAAGCTAGTTTCAGCCTGGCAACAGTGAGGGTGAGAGCCAAGGGACCTGCCTCAGCCCAGCCAGCTACTACCAGTCTGCCTTACTCGAACAGTGAGGGTGGAAGGACTTATTTTCATCACTCCTATTTTCCTCAAATTACTATACATATATACATAAAAATGGCAAGTGACATTATATCTCATATTGTTGTAATGAAAAATGTGATTCTGACATGTTTCCTAAGAAAATTAGAATGTGAAAATGTACTTAAATATGTAAATAGTGTAAAAGTGAATTTTGAGTTAATATCATTGTGAGCTGGCTACTCATCCTACAGATGAGTCTTCACAACTACATCAAGAGACAGCTTGAGCGAGAGGGAAGGAAGTGTTGGAACAAGGAGAACCAGAGACTCTTTCCATAGCTGTTCCCTTGGGGAATTTCCTGAAGGTAGTGAGGGGCTAGAGCATTAGATAGATACTGTATAATCATGTTCATACCATACTGTTTCTTTTTGGCATCCCTGCTAATAGGTATGCACTTTGTGGGATGTACATTAAAAAAAAAATATTATCTCTAGGTCCTTATTCCCAGCTCACAAAGGTTGCCGACTTTCAATTTATATGTACAGCCTAAATAACTTGCCTTAAATAGCCACAGTACCAAAAAATAATATATCTAGACTGCAGATACTGTAATCATTTCATACACAGTGTTATGTATAGTAAGCTCCAATAGCCGTGTCATGAAATATGGGGAAAACATAAGACAATCAGGTAAACATCTGGTCTCTTCTATTCTGTCTTGCTCATAAGGCTTTCATTATGTTTCACAAGTTGCATTTATAATCAAAGGACAAAAAGGCGACATGACAATAGACACTCACAGCACATATACACATGGTTCACAATCCAAACTGCCGAAATAGTATTTTTGCAATTTGTAAAATACCATGGGTATTAAAGATTGCATAGGCTTGAAAAGTAAATGGTTCTTGAACACAGCGCATACAAACCTCAGATAAAAAGATGTTCAAGATGTTGGAGAAAACAGAAAGTGTGGTGACCAGCAGGAGAGTGGAAAGGATGACTACCATCACCAGTTGTAGCTCTAAGATATGCATCACATCAGGAAATGATCCTCCGCCAGACAGGCACATCACTACACCTGCCAAAGAATTAGCTCACTGAAAAAAGTCTCCTACAAAAATACATGCAGTACATAACAGTACTGAACAGTGAGCTGTACAAGTACATACATACATATACCAGGCCTTCATCTCCAACACTGGAGGTAACCCTGTCACGTTGCACTAATGTGCTCCATGATGAAATTTGCTAGGAAAATCTTAGAGAGAAGGGGTTCCCTGTGTCCCTCGCTCCGAGGCCATTACACCATAAACAGTGGGTGCTGGGGTTGCCACATCCCAACGCCTCATTAATCGGAAAGAAGAACAATAAGTAGGAGAGAAAGAAAGAGCGAGCTATGGGAGGTACAGGAAACACAAATGCTCACTTAGATAGACCCACCCATCACCTTATAGTAAAGTAGTATTTGTTGTACAAGTACAGTACAGTACTACAGTACAATTATGGTAGAAGATTTATGTGCTTCCACAACAACCATCAAACAATACAATATCTCTCTATTTGTATTTGGGGCTGCTATATTGATTAATACTGGTAGTCAACTCACTGTCCAAGCCACAAACACAAAGGAATTTTTTTATGGACTATATGATCCACCTACTCCAGCCAACCCTTCCCTTTCCTAGTTATAGCTGTCGAGCAGTAAGCATCACGTGGCACTAACTGCACTGTATTCAGATCAATCCAACCAAAATTGGACAATGGTACTATGGCACTGTCCCTGTAAATTGCTAACATTGTATTGTACAGTAAAGTATACAGCTGACATCTACTTCAAGGTCTGTTGTAGTGTAGTCAGTGAGATAGAAATGGCAGGATAATGTTATCTTTCAGTCAGTTGATCTCCTACTCTCACCGGCAAAGGGGTAATGATACCATTACATGTAGTTACTTACTGGCAAAAATGCAAAGAAATACAGTGCATGTCAAGGAGAAGCTGCTAACCCCATATGTGTTACAAGCCTCCTTGACTTTCTGCATACTTAAGCTTGACTTGATTAACTGCAGCTTCCTGGGATGTGCTGGTGCTGGAGTGATTATATTTCCATTGTTCAGGAAATACTTCATGGAGTAAGATATACCAGTGAACATTCCCACACATATCACCGACATCTTCCGCGGCCCACACAACACATCTCTAGAACAGAAATAATAATAATAATAGTGTTCCTTGAGAAGCAATGATATACACTGCCAATATTAAAGATAAAGTAAAGGCACCTAATCCTAATGGTAGATTGCTAACCAAATAGATCTAAGAAATACTGAAGGTCTTGTACCACGGTACTGTTACTTAATATCTTAATATTAAAGACTGGGTAATACTGTACAGTATTTTGTAATAATATTAGCCATTGTATCATGGTGTGGGTCAGTCTATTGTGGCCTTATCTCCCTTCTAGCATGTAGCAATAGAACAAAAAAAAAGTACCAATGCCAGTTACTTGTGTATGTACACAACAACTTGTCTTTGCAGACAATAGTACTGTACACTCAGCATCAGAAGTTCTTTTGACAGTCATCCATTAAATGCAGAGGTAAACACAAAAGTACAATAATGGAAAAAATGGGAATAAAAACTTGAACTACAGTATAGGCATTGGATGATGATGCCACCTATCATTTAATTAAAACTGGGTGAAATGGGAATGTAGTGGTACAGTGCCAGGTCCATTTTCAAACCCTCAAACAAGTTTACGTGCAAGTCAAAATACTGTATTTTCATAATTCAACAATAGTTTTGCAAAGAAAAAATACCAGTAGGTGAGCCCATATAAAGGTACCTGTACTGTACTTACTCAGCTGAACACCGGACAAAGACTTGAGGGAAGGTGGGGAGAGCCAGGGAAGTATAGAAGCTGGCTAACAACACACAAGCTCCTATTATCATGCTAAATCCCAACTGAACCTTGAATGTGAAGAACCTTCTCCATGACTGCCACTGATACATGGGTATCCACGCACTCACTGGAACAAATATGATCCTTCAATCAGGGGAAACATCATTCAATTCTATTGTAGTAAACTTGGCACTAAGTAAACAATAATCAGTTAATTATAATTATCTATATGACATGAACTGGGAAGATGATCATTTGAGCAAAATTTACTTTGTTCCCAGTTTACTACCTTGATAAGGAGTTACTTGAAACCTTCACATGCTGCAACTTCAAAGTTTAGCTAAATATTACTGAAGACATGTAGCCTACAGTAGTTAATTTTTGCTCATACTATATTTATTTACCTGCATAATTGTTAATATGGACTCTTGCCAGCAAGATTAAACATATTGCTGGAATTGTAAGGCTCAGTAACTTTGATGGCATGACCCACGAAGTAGATAAATTTGCCAGGATGGTGAGAGGATTGATGACACCTTCAGCAACGACTGTACGATATATAGTACACACACCCATGGAGACAAAGTGCTGGAATAACAGCACACACCCTAGTGCTCGCATACATCGCCACAGTATAATCTGTAATAAAATAAAGTTCAATGCTATTCTCCTCATCCATTTGACACTAGCACCGAGACCTGCTTGCTAGTTATAGTAAGCTGAAATCACCATGTTGTTATTAAAGGTACGGTACTCATCTACTTACAACCAGCAGGGTTGGATTGACAGTTGAATTGAACCCTAATATTTCGGGCCACCAGTCTTGCAGCTAGAAGTTGTTCCACTATGAAGATAGACTTATGAAGATAAGATTTAATAAGTTGAACCTGCTCTAGCTTGAAAGATGCAAGGTGAGAGGTGATATGACTGAAGTACTTAGGTCTAAATGGATGAAAGGGTTTAACTTAGGAGATTTAAGCAAGGTATTAAGAGTATGTAGCCAAGATAGAACATGCTCAAATGGATTCAAACTAAAGAAATACCATTTTAGACATGACATAGGAAAACATGGATTTGGGAATAGAGTACGGTAGCGGATGAGTGGAACAAACTTCCAAGAGAGGTAATAAATGCAAAAACACTGAATGGCTTAAAAATAGGTTGGACAGATGGGTCTAAATCAGGAGCTGCCAAGACCTGGGCCGATAGGCATTCTGCAGTTTCCTATTCTTATTTTCTTATGTTCTTATTGTTTTGGGATACTGGTATACTGTACAACAATGATCTTGATGTAGGATTAAAATTGTAAGAAAGAATCCAGTCTGTATAGCTAAGCATGATATACCTTCTCTGAGACACTTCCAATCCAAGGATAGATTAAACATGCAACATATGTTCCTTTTGAGAAGGTTCTTATAACATTCTTTATATATTTTATCCCATTATTTCCCTCACTCATCGTGTCCTGCCCTCCTTGCTTGGGGAAGCTTCTAGGAATGAAAAACAAAGCACTTTGTTGCTTTTCATGAGAAAATAACAAGCACCAGTACAAAATGAATGAAGGAAATTGGTAAGTGCCTTCCTTTTCAATGAGTTGTTCATCCCAATTATTGAGTCAAGCTTTTGTGTGGCCCACCACCCAATAACATCCTTTACAGGCCCATGATTGGGAAGGCAAGAGGCTTAGGGTTGTATTCAAAATCATCTGTGGGGTATACGATGGTGTGGTACCGGTAAGACAACTCCATGAACAAACAATCATTGTATCGGTACCACGCCATCATTAAGACCATGAACGTTCTTGCATATCGCCCCAAATTTGAGATCATTGCAGCAATGGTTTTTTAGGTATTATTACAGAATAACTGGGTTTTTAGCTAGGCTTGAGCAGTATTATCCCATTAGGCTAGGTCCTGGAAATTTGCCCAGGTCACTTTATGATAGTTTACACTGGTTATACCAGGTAGTTTGCCCAGGTTAGGTCCCGGAAGTTTGCTGTGGTCTAGGTTAGGTCAGGTCAGAATAGTTTCCAAATTACGTTTGTAAACGGGGCATTTCCGAGAGAAACACCATAGATGAAAAGTGTCTTAGAATGGTTTAAAATAGTGGATAATGATACTAATATATACAATATAGTGAACCCAGATTTTCTGTAAATCTACCGTTTATACTAACGTTAGTCCATAACATTTTAATGAAGGGAGGTTCTCTTGTTGGTGAATTGGAAGGCTACTGATTCCTTTTAACTATATCAGTACCAGGAAACAGACACCCTAAATGGTACTAATAAGGGATCTGTTTTGTGGCTAAAGTTTGGAGGAATCAGAGACCTTCCATTTCATCAACAAAAGAACCTCCCCCATTAATGCCCATGAGGCCATGAAAGCGGTAAAATTAATGGACAACTATAAACGCATAATTATGAGCCGTATTCAAGAACATCCATGGTGTATACGATGGTGTGGTACTGTAAGACAATTCTGTTGTTTGTCTATGATGAGATTGTACCGGTACCACGCCATCGTATGCACCATGAATGTTCTTGAATATGGGGTCCTAAAAGCAACATTCTAACGTAAGTTGGTTCAAATTGCAGCGTGATTTCAATTTACATAAAAAGGACATATATAATACCTCTCGTAAGAAGATCTCCTCTAGTTTCATTGTGATGAACTACCAGGAAACTTTCAAGGGCGTCTAAACACTGTAACTGTCTAAAATTAACTCAATTATATACCAAAAAGTTTGAACCACGAGTACACAGCCCGGCCTCTGTTGTTGTGTTGACGATTGCTTTTGTAATGAATACGATACACATCTGCTACGGGATATGCATTCCTAGCCAAAAACCAGTTATTCTGTAATAATACCTTTATTAATTTTAAAAATAATATAATGAAAGTGGGCATTACTGTATTCGAATTTGTTCCCGGTAGTTTGTCCAGGTTAGGTCCCAGAGCCTGTAGTCTACCTGTGGTCTACTTATTAATAAATTAACTATTGCTCTTGCTATTACAGGTACCCCGGGTGTTTATTCCAGCAAGGTCTTTGTTAGATATTTAAACACAACATACACATTATATTAAACACATTATTGAACACTGTAATTTATAATTAATAACACACTCACCAACAACACAAAAACATACACATATATACACACACACATCCATGTAACACAACACAACATAACACTCTTATTAATTCAGGTCCCAGGATATTTATTTATACAGGTCCCATAATTATTTATCTCCCAGGTCTCATAAATTGGTATTAGTAAATATCTGACTGGGGTGTATAAATTGAGTTGTATAGTCCACTCAGGGGAACCTTGCAATGGTTTGTGTACACACACACACACACATATATATATATATATATATATATATATATATATATATATATATATATATATATATATATATATATATATATATATATATATATATAAAGCCGAAATTCTGTATCTCTGCACGCCCTGATCCTTCGTCCTAGAGTGAAAATTTTTACATGGGTGTGATCGCTAATACTTGGGGAGTGTATCTCACCTGGTATCTCACCTGGTAGGGCATTCTGGTCCATGACATACTAGACCAGTCAGCCCAAGATGGAAAAAACTAGGCACGCCAGCCAGATTTGCCAAGCGTTGTTCATGAAAAAATATTGTGTGGCTGGTTGAGTGTGCCAGCTGAGGAGTTGGTTAGACATAAGGACAATGGTAATACTAGTACTAGGAATAAGAATTGGTGATGTTATGGGTTGAAAAGTCTGTCGTGAATAGCTTGATGGAGTTTTCTTTTAAATTGGGATAGAGTTGGGGCTTCAACCACATCCTGTGGCAATGAGTTCCAGTCACTCACAACACGACACGAGAAGAAGCGTCTGCGGGCCTCGGTGGCAAACCTGGGGTGGAGTATTTTCAATGGGTGCCCTCTAGTACCACAGTGGGGGGCCATCACAAACAGGTCATAGGGTTTAATTACGGACATATCATGGAAAATTTTATAACACAGGATAAGGTCCGAACGGAGAAGTCTTCCATTTGTAGAGAACAGGTCCAGCCTCTTCAATCTCTCTGGGTAGGGCAACAGAGACATGTCCCCCACTTGTTTGGTCCAGCGACGCTGGACTGACTCCAGTAATCTCATGTCTCCCAGGAACCCCGTGTTCCAAACAGGGGAGGCAAAGTCCAGGAGTGGTCTCACATCAGATATGAACAGTGTTTTCATGAAGGACAGTGAGCGGCATACTGTGGACTTTAGGAGATTAGAGGCCACGCCCCCCGCCCCGGCCACGGTCTGTCTGATGTGTGGGTGGAATCTTAATTTGTTGTCGACCATGACGCCGAGATCCTTGTGGGAGCTGGCCTGATTTAGTGCAATGCCATCCAAGTAGTACTCATGGTTGAATGGCCCACCGAGGCCACGCCTGAAGCACAGGTGTACACATTTTCCCGGGGCAAACTTTAGCCCCCAAGAGGACGCCGTGGCTGCCAAGGTGTCAATGTTGAATTGGAGAATGGCTGAGGCTGGAGACGAGGGGTCGCCGGGATGGTGGAGGAACAGTTTAAGGTCATCAGCAAACATCATGTATTTACATGTGAGAGAGGAGCCAATGTAGTTCACATATATTAGAAATAATAGGGGTCCCAAGACCGATCCCTGAGGCACGCCACTAGTTATGGGAACATTATTGCTGAGGGAACCCCCGACAGACACCCTCATACTCCTGTCTAACAGAAAGCTCTTGATCCACTGAAGAAGGTTGCCCGAGATGCCCACTGATTGGGCATGTTTTCTCCCACCCAAAACCCCGGATTCCCAGGCTCTCCCCCAAGTTTGTATGGGGTATGAAAACTGGGCATATCTCGAAAACGGGGCATTTCCGAGAGAAACGCCATTGAAGAAAATAGTCTTAGAATGGTCCTAATTAGTGGTAAAACATACTAATATATACGTTTTACTGAACCCAGGTTTACTGTAAATTTACCAAAAATTCATAACTATTACTGACTAAAAACAAAATTTAAGCGGTAGATCAATAAAAAAAAATCACTTTAAAGTAACTGGCATATGGTCCTCCCTCATTTATGGGCACAGGGTAAGTTCTAACTTATAAAATGAACTAAAATATTATTATCACTTCTAGCTACTCAATATTTACTTTTAATTACACTTCGGGTCCTTTACAGTACTTACGAGTGCACGTCAAAGTATGTTGGCTGATATAGCCGAAGTCTGGAGACTGCAATAGGCAGGAACTGCATTGGTATCAAGGATAATAGACTATAAGTCTATAATAGACTTATAGTCTATCATCCTTGCCATGGAGGTATAATCTTAGATTATACCTCCATGGTACACACGAGGTAAACTTGCAGGGAGCCATGATGCTGTGGTGTGTTGCAGTAGAGACCCTATAAGCCCAGGGTCTCTATGTTGCAGTAGAGACCCTATATAAGATCTCTATATTGCAGTAGAGGTGAGCGTAGCGCAGCGGGAACGGCAACAGGCAGGCACAGGCAGCCTGACTGGTTCTAAGAGGTTTGGAAGGTTTTAATTGGTTCTAAATGGATTCTAAGAGGGTTTGGAAAGTTTTAATTGGTTCTAGTAAATATCTGACTGGTTCTACTTGGTTCTAGTAAATATCTGACTGATTCTAATTGGGACTGTATATCTGACTGGTTCTTATTGGTTCTAGTGTATATCCGACTGGTTCTCATTGGTTCTAGTAAATATCTGACTGGTTCTAATTGGTTCTCGTGTATATCTAACTGGTTTTAACTGGTTCTCGTGTATTGCTAATTTCTGATATTAGGCCACTGGTTGACTTTGCTTCTCCAGTTTGGAACACAGGGTTTCTGAGCGATTTATCATTACAGTACTTGAATCCATCCAGCGTCACTGGACGAAGCAAATTACAGATTTTTCACATTTGTCATACCCAAAAAGGCTATCAAAACTTAAACTTATTTTCCATTTAGATCTGACTTAATATTATGTTATAAAATTTTCCATGATTTATCACCCGTCAAACCCTTGGATTTATTCACTGTCACCACAGTTTGGGACAAGAGGCCGTAACTTCAAATTTTTTGTTCCTAGAGTAGAAACAGAAGCACAAAGACGATGCTTTACACATAGTCATTCAACACTGGAACTCCCTCCCCCATGATGTATAGTAAATGCCCCAAATATCTCAAAATTTAAATAAAAAAAAGCTCATGTCCTCCAGTTCTGTCAAACTTATGCCATGTTAATCAAACGTCAATCTTGACTGGCGTGTCATTTTATCCAACTGGGCTGCTTGATCCTTGGATCGCTTGTGATCAGTGGCCCTACCAGGTGAGTTATCAGGTGAATGTAAACCCTTGTAAACAACAGTGTGTATAAATTCCTGTGGCCAATAGTATATGTACAGTATTTGGAAACACTCAAAATGTAAGATGCATTGGTAAAATCAAACACAATTCTTACACAGTAGTTTTGTATATTTGTAATTTTATGACAGCATTACAAAACTATAAAGCTGGATGTTGTCTAATCCAACTCTGCCTGTGAGTCACTAGTCAGGTTCACCTCAAAGTTAGAGCCATATTCAAGAACATCCAAGGTGTTTTACAATGGCGCGGTAAAGGTACGATGGCTCCGTTATTTGTCAATGGAGCCACCGTATGCACTAAAAAAGTTCTTGAATATGGCCCTTTGATTCATAAATTGCATTCCCTACCCCAGATGTCTGATAAATAGCTTGATTGCTAGTGAGTATAATTTCATCACCTATATATAGTTGTGAAGTAGAAACGCATCCAATGTTATCTCGTAACCTTTTACAGGTACTGTACTAAAAGCAAACGAATGCAATTTTACCTTAAGAAATGAAAAGCTATTGGACTGATCTCCAGAGGTAGTAGATACAATATTTGAGTCCAACCATTCACTTAAGTCTGACATGAGGCAGCCAAGAATGATAGTGGTAGAATTAAAATAAGATTTACTCCACTTGCCTTCCATTTTACCAAAGTACAAGTACCATAAAGTCAATGTATTGAAAATCATTAAATACATTAGTAGTTTCCCCCAAATACAGTATATGAAATCCTCTTATAGTAGGTGATAATAAAAAAATTAAAGCTTAAATAAACAGCACTAAGGAAATGACAAGTACTGTAGTGTGAAGATTGAACATAGCCTAACCCAACTATTAAAAGCAGGAACATGTAAATAGTAGTTATAACTCCAAATTAAGTTTTCACTAAATAAATTTCATTAAATAGCTTTCACTATAAGTTAGTGTAAGGAAACTTGTGCCTCTGGGGTCAGCAGTTTGTGTAAAACCAGGCAGCCCCAAGTACTGTACAGTAACATACTAATCACGTATGTGCACACACACACAAACACATTTGCACACACAGAAATTGGAGTGATGACACTTGAATTACACATAGTGGACTGTAAATATAAGCAAAGTAGATTTTATTTAAAGGAGGATTTAAAAATCAATATCACAGAAGAGTTTTACACACTTGCAGGTGACTTAATTAAGATACACACATATTCAATGTAAGATCTCATTAAGAGCATTAGTACATGAATAATTTTACTGACTTGAAAACAAAGCAAAAGTTAAGCAAAAATTGATAACTGAAGACATCCTTGCCTTATTAGAAATATTGCAATTAAAGCATATGCATATAAAGTAGTGTTCACATAACTGGGTTAAAGAACAGGTAAGAAAAAAAAAAAGACACAAGATTAATGCCTCATGCACTATACATTCTGACCTGAAGGAGCTCTAATATTAATTCAGAGAGCCCATAAAACTATCCAATGACCACAGAGCATCTAAAATTCTACCACCATGGTCCATTCACAGTTTTGGAGTTGAAGAAACTCCAACCTGGCCTCAATACTACTATGAAACCATTGTTCAGGTTCAGAACACAAACTCACAACAAATACCTTCCTAAGCTCACCATTCATCTTGAATGACTAATTATGGTATACTGTATACTTTAGTGTACATTGTACTTTCATATTCAAGTGACTTTGATTAATACAGTACAGTATACTGGTAAATTCATTTTATTTGTGCCAATTATTACCAAGTTAGCACACTGAACTACAGTAAGCAATATAGGCCTAACAAACAGTGTGTTATCAATGAAAAGATTAGAAAATTCAAGTTGTGGATGGCATACAGTAGTTTCTCAGTCAGTAATACATTACAATATCACCACTGTAGCTGAAGAACATGGAAATTTTTGGCACAATTATAATGACTGAACCATAGTTACTTTGACTTTATTGAAGAGCCAGAGAGGTAAAGAGCATTATTCTATGGTGCAAAACTATGAACAGACCATAGTTTGTCTACTTTCAACATCCAGAAAGTTAGGAATATTCATAAGAAAGCTATTATAGCCTCCTGGTACAGTATAAAGTATAAAAAAACTATTGTCACAGTTACAGTATCACTAATTATGCTGCAGCTACTCCTACAAAGTGTTTACTAAAATGTAAAATGTACAATTGTGTTCACTACTCCCTGAACTCACCTGGAGCAATCTGACACCCTTTCAGTATCTCTTTTATTCATACAAATTATTCTAACAAGTTCGGACTAAAGAAATGTCCAGCACTTAAGTAAAGCATGATTTCTGGACTCTTCAGTTCAAAATTATTTTCTATTCTATCTCATTCTCAATTTCACTTATCCTATTTATAATACCAGTATTTTGATGTGTATTAAAACAGTGCACATGGTTTACTACAGTACTCCCTTGGTGTTCATTCAAAGACTGTCGACAGACTACATGCTTTATAGGCATGTCAGGCGTCACCAAAGGTGCTCAGGAATTAATGATAACAACAGCACTTCAGTTGTAGATCTTAAGAGATGATTCACAGAGATGGGGGCATGGGGGAAGTCTAGCTATCTTTTTATAGCTTGCCATAGAAAATACACCCACAACAGATTAGCTCACTGCAATATAATTTTTAGTGTTTCGTAACTGAACACATCAATAGGCAACACAGGCAGGGCTACAAATTTTGCAGTTAGATGTAGTGTAACATGCAAGTACTGGGTACATACTGTACTCTAACTGTACTAGTACTTATTTATGCACTATATACGAAAAGTATCTTTGTACAGATGATGTAGAGTTAGTGCATAAAATTAATTTAAAAACAGCTTTCCCCCATCATTATGTATTTCTGAAGACTTAATCTAGCTATAGCTACAGTTTCTTCAGTATGTAATAACTGTTATGCAGAAAAGAGCTTCATGCCTTCTGGATGGGGTACTAACTATGGGCCTGGACTGTACATTTTAGTAACTGAACAGAATAATAGTGTGAACAGGTACTATTACGAGGCAGACAACAATATACCATCCCAGGTTTTTGTGAATGGGATGGAAACCAACATATATTAATATAATTTTATAAATAAAGTATATTTTCTTCAACAATTTTTACCAGAATCCCATCTTAAAGGTACTTCATAAATTTTATAATGTAGCATTTTTTTTAACCAATATAATCTTTAGAAGTTCAAATTCTTAAGTCTGATAACCTACAGTCAGGAAATTTCTATGTACAGTATCAGGCATATATTTTTTCATCTGGCTTCTGCTGCTGTTTCACTCTCACTTGTCTCTCACTTAGAGGTTCAAATTTGTGGTTAAGTATTTGACATTCCCCAAATGTAAACAGCAAAATCAAAGGAAGGTAACTTTTAAAGTGTATTTTGCACACACAACCAGTCTATGGGATGCCCTGATGATGGTGGGTGAGGGACATAAGCAAAAACAAGCATATCTATATTGACAAAATGCTTGCCACAAAAAGTTAAATATAATAATATAAAGATATAGTGAATGTGCAGTGACTGGAGCAGACTTCCTCACTTACTGCCATCATGTGACTAGAAAACCATATGATTTTCCCCAAACTTTTCTTTACTTTATTGATTTGATCTATATCACTACATTAGCTAGGTCTGCTCATAGCAGTTTCTTCCATACACACATACACAAGTACACATTTCAGTGTGGAAAAATGGGGAAAGTCAACAGTAAAAGACAGAGCTACATTTAGGATAAATTCAATGTTAATGAATATTCAAGCTTTGTTGCTTCTAAAAAACAAGACTATTTTTGGAATTATAAGTGAAAATGTAAGCTCCTTTAAAGTGTATATGTTATCATTTTAAGCTCCTTCCTAGTGTAATCATTATTATAATCAAGTAACACCCACACTTTTACAGTTTGAAAATAAGTTACAGACCTATTCAGTTAATATTCATAATAAGACTGTAAATCAAATTCAAGAACAATATCACAGTTTACCCAGAGATTTTGTAGCCCAATGATTTTGCATTCAGTTAATGTATCAATTCATATGTTGGAAATGATTGAATAAAAGAACTATTAAAAAAGTTAGACATTCCATACAAATAATTATGCATGTCTTTCAAATAGGATAATGCATAAGTTCTTAACAAGAGACACCACCGAGATAAAAAAGCTCAGGATAACCCTTAACAATGTTCGAGAATATGGATCATTTGACAAGGTATAATTTCTCTATAAATTTACTTGTCACGCTGACTTTAGTTGGCTTTGCAAACTAAAGTATAATTTTTTGTTCTATTACTACAGATAAATATAATTAGGTATATAATATAAGATTTTCCTGGCAAAGGGTTACCTCCAGCATGGAGATGAAGGCCTGGTATATATATATATAAAATATATATATATATAACATCCAGCCTTTATATGTAGAAAACAATAGGCATAACGAAAAAAAAAATATACAGTACTACACTCCACTTGTCAAGAAGATATGACTGCCTTATTCTCATCCTGTACTTTTACTTACATTGTCAACTTTTATGTGGTACTGTACTGTAGTGTGTTTGGGTGAACTTGTCACTGAATTTGATCCTTGAAACCTATACTGTTATATTCATGAAATTTAGAAAGAATACAGCAAATCAATGTTTTCATATAACATTTAGGCAATATACTTAACCAGTATATATGATGGCTTTCAGCACATTAACAAATGATAAAATCATTCTTGAAAAAAGGTGTGGGATGAGAAATGGCCCTGAAGTAATGTAGAAACAGATTTTATATGATTACACGAGAAATAAACTTCAAAAGAGCATCCACTGGTTGCTACAGAGGTCCAAACGAGATGCCACCAGCATCAGTTGATGGGTAAGGAGATCACACCTCCGCTTCCTGATCGCTTCGACAACCAGATCCTGCATGTAAACAAAGGATATTTATCAGTAGAGGGGAAGTGGGGTGATTTAAAATAATAATTATATTAACGACTTACCATGCTGAATGATATTACTACTATACAATGGCAACATCATCCTTGTACCACTTTACCCCACTCAGGCTGGGCTACCATAGCCTGGTAATTTAAAGGAAAGGATGCCATTCCATTCCTATGATGGTATTACATGGTAAATACTTCCTGGGTACCTCAAAAAGCCTTGAACTCAGGCAAGACAGGAAGGCATGAGACAGTCCATGAGTTCCTACCTACTGTACCACCAGGTGCCATATACAGTTGTTGTTAAAGTTCCTCAAGCTGTCTGGCCGAGCAGCCCCGGCCATATACAGTATCAAAATTATAGAAATTCTGTTATGCATGTCAATAATCTTAACATACCAACACAATGCATTGTTATGTGATAGCATCAGTTGAAAAATGGGTTTCGCTACCAACCTACATCCTCGCATCAGTACATCTCTACTTTCCAACCATCATTAGATTATTAAATACATATAAACTTTATTATCATGGATGCCTATTTTGGAAACACCACTTCAGTTACCTTCTTAGAGGCTAAACTCACCCAATGCCTGTGCCAATGAGGAGTGAGAGGACGTTGGTGATGAGAAGAGTGTAGAGGACATCCCTGGAGAAAAGGGACGAGTTGCCCACCATTACACGTCGGATGCTAGCACCACGACTCGCAACCTTACGTGGGTGGCTGAATCGCCATTCCCTGCAAAAAAATAAAAAGTCAGTTTATTTAAATCAATGTTGAGTCACTGGCCAGTCTATTACTGTAAACACCCACTCTACACAAAATACAATAGTCTTTGGTAACTTTAGATGTGGACATTCTGATTACTTCTACACAGCTGTGGCAAGATACGTTTTCTGCCAGCGAACAGTAAATAGCGCCAATACCAGCCATACATCTACCCAAGAATATATTTCTCTCAGCAGAACAAATTCCACTCCTACACAAACTGCAAATCTGTTTTTCAGACTTATTTGGTATGTGTACGAGTCTCTTATTGCAAGCATAAGACCGAGATGATGTACGAAAGAAGTCGGATGGTGTATGTATTCATAGAGATGAATATGCATGTACTGCATGTGACAAGAAAGTAGTGAAAGGATTGAATGGTGATCTGTTTGACTAGATGATAGTGTTGGGCAAAATGAGTAAACCCCTGTAAATCCTTTGGGACACTAGTGGCTCAGTGATGTCATCATTCAGTGCCTAATGGGACCCTGGTGAGCAAAATATATAATCAACTGAAGGGTGGTTGTAGATCTACACAACTTGTTCAAAGATTTCGACCTTGTATATTTTTCCCATATGCTTGTAAATGCATAATATGAGAGCTTACAATATGCTGCAAATTTTTCAGTTCATAAACCCACATATTGTGAGTCAAAACTGTATACATTACACTCACTTGGGTGGAGTCTGGTCGGGCCTGCTGCTCCAGTCCCAGATCCAGTCAGTCTCGGTGTTCTTCTCCACACGTATGAAGTCTCCTTCCTGGAAACAAAATCTTTTCAGTATGGATCATTAAAATGAATTGCTGTATTATCAATTCTTGGGCCCTCATACAATTTGATTGTTACCACTGACTGTGACAAGCAAACTTTTCAAATACAGTACTGTAGTGTACATCATACACACAAACAAGAAGAATTAAGTGAGTAAATCCCTGCAGGAAGAATATGATAAATGCCATGTATACTGTATATCACCTAAGCTTGAGAGCGTAAAGCTGGAAATATATAAGAAATAAACAATACAGTATCAAAGCATTTTGTCAGTTAATGCATTTTGTCAGTTAATGACCAGCTAATGAGAAGCAAGAAGGACACCTATATATGGTTCAATTGATATTTTTAATACTAACATTAGTATAAAAAACATATTTCAACCTCATATTTGTTCAAGAGGATGGTGGTCCTAATAATTTGGGACAAAGTTGCCTCTGAGGCCCATTGGGTATATAAAGCCATGCAATGGTGCTGCAACAACAACTGTAGATAAAGGCTGCATGCACAATGGAAGGTCCAGCAGCTGGACTCCTTCATCAAAGAAATACATAAAGAAATTTCTGAAATCACCCAAGCTGTTTATTACAAAACGAATCTACAATGAGGTCCTAAAACAGGTGGAATTAATGAGAAATAGGAAAGTTTTTTGTGAACAATTATTGATAAGTTATAAACTTTTTCCTTTTTGTTAACTCTTTCAGTATGACATAAGATAAAACAGTAAAAACAGAAAGGATCTGTTATAGTTCTGTACCATCACAACTGTGAAGGGAGAGCAACAAACAGTTAATAGTCACAAAAGGTAGCATACAGTCATAAAAGAAGAAAGTGCAGCAAATAATTAACAGTGAGGAGAGTGTATCATATAGTAAAGTACAGTACCTTGTTGTAGTAGTTGATGTAAACCCCTTTGAGTAGTACAGCTTCCTCAGGGTCAGTGGCCATCTCAGTGTTGGGACTGTTTGGGGGTGACTTGGGTCTGCAGGGCCAGACACACATTACAGGTATTACACTCCACATACTTCACCCCTTGCCCAACTCTCCCATAACAATAAAATGTACTGTATAGTGAGAGAGACAGAGTGTGAGTGAGTGACTGACTGACATGTTATACACTTAGTTTGCCTTTTTCTTTGCATCTGTCTGGCTAATACAGTAGGCCTATTAGATTCAAAACTCCTGGGTGGCAAGCTTTGACCAATCACACTTATAGTTTGCAATATACAGTACTGAACTAGACATTTATGTTCATCAAGAAATGACAGATAGAAGCTATAGGCCTAGTTACGAAGACGAGAAAGCGAGAGTGACGTACGAATCATGTGGCGAGTCCCTGGGTGTGTCGCGGCGTGAGGAGGCGAGGGATACGCGAGCTGAGGACTGGTTGCTCTCCCGTTGGGCCTCCCTGAGTAGCCGCAGGTACTCCTCGCCGTTCCCGAAAGGTAGAGGGGTTACCCGGTCTGGACTTCCGGGTTGGTTTGAAAGGTCCACCCAGGATTCTGCTAACAAGAAACATACTGTATTAGTATAATATAACTGTAATGAGAGTACAGTAACATTATGTGTGATAATACTGGGTTAATTATAAAACACATGATCATAAAGCAAAGAAGCCATGAAGCAGCCTAAAATGTGCGAGCAACCTAAAATGTGCGTGGAGGTTTACACAGATGGATTACAGGATATGAATATAAATGTAGCTTATTGAGGAAAAACACTGATTGCCTGGTAATCTGTGTACAGTACTCCTCAGATGAAGGGAATTATTATAGAAGGAAAGTTAGAAACAGGTGCCTTCAAACTTCATTGTAATAGTGAGGGAGGGAGGGAGTGATGCAACAATGCGGTACAGTAGCATAAAAAGGAACTCTATTCGACAATCATCGGAGGCAAACGCTCAGAAGTAGTCAAGAACGGTAGTAACTTTTGACACAGTAGGCCTACACAGTAAAATCTTAACACGGAATTTCATCAATAAAACAGCATGCTAAGAATGTTAACAGACAAAGGGAGAGTTACCTGGGTATTAGAACAACAAGGAATAGTTATAGAAAACAGTGTCAGTGATGTGAACTTTTGCTTTGTTTTGAGAAGCAAAGCATCCTCTACGGTAGCCTACCCAACAAACTATAATGGGAATTATAATAGTACCTAATTAATCAAACGTGGCAAAGAGTCCCCTCATGAAAAGATTGTTCCCAGTAAGAATGTACTGTACGTGTATTATACCGGACTATGCCTAAAATCAAGGACCAGTAGAAACACTCTTCCATAAGTTTTGATATTGCTTACTACCTCCTGCCTAGATATTTCAATGTATAGCCCTACTCGACTAGCCACTTGTAGAGAGGTGGGGACCCGTAAATAATTAAAGGCGAACTTTTGTTTCCGACTGGTCCATTAGGAGAAGAATATAATTATACATCATAGATTCCATCATCCTCATTAGTGATATTCATGTCACACCAAAGTTTCACAACCATGGATGATTATCGGTTCCGTGTTCTCAAATTACGTGGTGCAAAATGAGATATGGGATGAAGCTATGCCACATAAATCAGTACGAGGTAAAAATGCTTGTGTCAGTCAGTATAAGGAAAGGGAATTTTCGGCCGCCAACGGCCACAGGTGAACAACCTCCACGTCCTCAATGGTTATTTTGGTTCGTGAACAAATATGTACTCTATGATTAAAATATACAGACTTTAATATATTCACCCAAACAAATAACGTTCGCTGAACCAAAATTTAAAGTTTGATTTAAAATGCTTTAAATTCCAATGTCAGGTTCGATTATTTGGTCCAAGACGTGGCCATGCGAGGTGTTCGGACACACTGCTGACGTCATCTTCCATTGATTGTGAGTAGGAAAGGTGGAAGAAGGGGTTGGGTCTCCTCTCCCAACCCTTCTCTACCTTCTGACGCGCATTATCATCGTCAAAACAAACAACCACGAGCTGGTTACATTCTTACATCCTTTTGACATATTCGTAATCAACAGTTTTTAACTTATGCCAACACATTTCAATTTTTCTATAAACCTTTCAGCAACAATTCCAAATTTTTCATACACTTCCACTCATACCGTTGGCCACAATAATATTATAGATTCATCAGACAACAATAAGTGCTATATTCTAATAATACAATACTAACACCCATTCAAGTTTTACGATACACAGTCTGCATTAGTTTTATTCGTCGCCATTATAAAGAGTACGTATATACAGTAAGCTACGCACCTTGCACAGACCAGCTGATAGATAACATGCTAATCCTATATGACAGCTGCACTACGTCAGGTTTGAATTGCAGGTCGCAGCTACAAATGAATATAGCCTACTCCATTCATGAGGACTGTACCAAGAATCCTCATTCTATTGCTCTCTATTTCTACCGGTACTGCTCATTAAACTCGAGACATTGCTTATCCATGAATTAGATATTCTAATAATAAAAATAATAATAATAATAATAATAAAAATAATAAAAATAATAATAATAAAAATAATAATAATAATAAATACAATAATATTAATAGTAAAGATAATAATAATAAAAATAACAGAACCAATATAAAATACACAAAAAAATAAATCTTAAATATTTAACGTTCAGTTAAGTATCAAACAAGTAACACATTTCTTAATACAACTTTCTGGGTATGATTAGAATCAAATCTGACTCTTTCCCGTCCACCCATTGGCACCCAACACACACTGTGTTGACGCAGGACAGGACAGGATAGGCTTTACAGGCCGTACTGGTGTGGCCTACGCAGTTGGCACTCTCTGACCTCAGCAGCATCCGTCCCAGTCGATACCGTTCCACTAGCTGCACTCACACACACCATGAACACACACACACACAAGCAAACGTCCCTCCACTCATGGCTAAACGCTTGAGGTCTGTTGTTCCCACCCGGATGTACAGTACATGGGACTTCTTATGGGTTGTGGAAGGAGAAATGAGCCAGAAATTACAATGGGGATAAAATATGCTATCAAACCTTTTATCTTCAATATAAAAGATGCAGTAATAATTAATTGGTATTTATTAATTGGGACAATCATGATGTCCAATTGTAAAATATTGACATAGGTAGATAGAGATCCAAGCCTTAATAGTAACAAGGGATAAGCCGGATGATGGATGTAGAGGAAGGGGAATATTTTCTGTAACTGATCCTCCACAAACACTGACCTCAATAATAGGCCAAGTTCTACATTTGTGGCGATGAACTTTTTGATAACATAGAAAGCCAAGAGAAGCTACTGTCCTAAATTGCCGACAACAATAAATTATTTGTTTCTGTAAAAGCTACTATCACAACCAATAAATGTTGTATTTTAGACCTGGTATGGCATTCTGAACAACCATTGTTTAAGCTGTGGTATAAATTAATGCAACTAATAATAAATTAATAGCAGGCAATTCACTGACATACTGCAGGTGAGTCATTCATAAAATTCAAGAACAGCTTCTTCAGTTAGTCTATATGCCTGAACGCCACTAACGTTCATAATTTGAGGCCCTTAAAAATAATCGTCATCAGTCTCAGAGAATGAGTTGGAACTACTTTATATAATGTTATCAGAGAGCTTCCACTCCTTATCCTAAACAAGTCACCCACAAGCATCTTTTTTTTTTTACATTATTTTAATTATGATGCAATTCTACCAGATAATGCTGCACCTAAGCTTATAATGCTCACTGACGGAAATAACTGAATAGGGAAGTAATATCATTCACCATCACCTTTAATTTGTAACAAGCTAACATTGTCCCAACAATAGAAACATTTCATGACAAGAGTAGATTATATTCGCTAGGAGTGTTTATGGTGCCTTGGTGCTGGCAACCTGGTTTAAACTTAACATAATTCAAGAGACGCCTGTAGGAATCAAGGATAAAACAAAGTAATAAAAAATAAAAAATAAAGACTGTCAACACGAGATGAGGTCGACCTCCAGGGAGGGCTACGGCTGATCGGGTGGGTGTTAAGGAAGAGGGATGGGGGTGGGATGGTGGGGATGGATCGATGCGGTGCTCACGTGTGGGGTAACCTTCACCTTGACACTCACAGCCAGCCGCCACTGTTTTCCCTAGGCCTTCCCATTCCCCTACGCCTCTTTTTTTCTTTTTTCCTTTTCTAGCTCGACCTCACCTGTCATAGAAACACAAACGAACAACTTCCCTCCAAAAAAAACTCTTTCCATTCATGATCACTACTACAACTCATATCCTTCATGGTACATTATCTGATGTAACGTGCTGAGAGTTTACGACACAGGCTCATCAAAGTTCACAACTACGTCCAAATAACAACTCACAAATGACAAAGGAGTATTACCGTGGTGATGCGATACTAACGTAAGGAAGTAAGTATAGGAAATGAGTTGGGTATGGTGAGCAGCGAGAGGAAGGGTTGATGGTGTGAGTCATGAGGTGAGAGAGAGAATACAGCAAACAGTGGGTACGAGGCACAGGGTTCAACAACCTATGACCTAACACAACGCTTGGCCCTGAGTATAATGGTGATGATTATACCTTTCCCAGCTTCACCTCACACAAATGAGCACAAACACATGCACACACCTGTATGCATAAATACGTCTACTCACGCAAATAATCTTACGTACGTGCGTAAAGACAAAAAATGCAGCTCTGTCTTTGTATAAAATAGATAATATGACTGCAACTACGTTAAAGGTGCCTCGATTTTCCATTAGGAGGACTCAAGCTAAGCTTATTTTATTGGATTTTCTTGATGCAAAGTAAATGTTTACCATAATTAAATACGTATTAGTCAAAATTCTTCACGAGAGAGAGAAAGAGAAAGAGAGAGAGAGAGAGAGAGAGAGAGAGAGAGAGAGAGAGAGAGAGAGAGAGAGAGAGAGAGAGAGAGAGAGAGAGAGAGAGAGAGAGAGAGAGAGAGAGAGAGAGAGAGAGAGAGAGAGAGACTCAGGAAGCATCAAATTGGAGTATATCCTCCCCTGAGCTAACAAGTTGCCGCGGTCATACCGCCCACCGACAGTGAAGTGTCACACACACACACACACCTAACTACCAGGAGACCCTTCCATTTTCTACACACACATTCACACACACAGAGACAGGAAACCCTTTTATCGTCCCCTCACTAGAGTACGGTCAAAACAAGTCCTGAGTAGGCTATAAGAAAGAGAACATCAGTGGGAGAGAAGCCTTTGTTGACAACCCGTGATGAGGTGCAGATATACTTTGAGGTGCAGTTAGTCAGAAGTTGTTATGAGAGAGATTCCTCCTCGAATAATGTCTCCCTAATCCTCCGTACTCATTCTGTCAAGTTACTCATCGATAATATAAAAACAAAACTACCTGAGGGAAGTGGAGCGGATGAAAAAAATATAAGTGTAATGTTCAATTAATGGTTGGCATTATATGGAATGGTTGATATGGTCTGGAATGATTGGTATGCTTTGGAATGGTTGATATATAATATGGTTTGGAATGGGTGGTATGGTCTGGAATGGTTGATATGCTTTGGAATGGTGGGTATGAGAATGGTTGGTATGGTCTGGAATGGGTGGTATGGTTTGGAATGGTGGGTATACTTTGGAATGGCTGGTATGCTTAATGGAATGGTTAGGATGGACAGACAACAGCTGGTACAATAGAGTGAATGGGGTGTGTCGGTGGTTATCATGGGGCAGTGACGCATCTCTGTCAGTCTAATAAATAGCGTCCCACCGACCGTCTGTATCTATCTGGCTGCCGCTCTCTCACTCACCTTAAGGGACCCTGTGATGTAGTCAGAAAATTAGAAGTTAGCGAGTCCTTCAAACTTTGCCACGAAACACCACCATCTACATTAAAGGAGCTTGTTTTATGGCATAGTCAGGAGGATTCAGAAGCCACCATCTCTCACACACGATCACAGGGGCCTTATGGGATCCTGTGATGTAGTCAGAAAACTGGAGGTTAGAGAGTCCTTCAAATATTGCCACGAAACACCACCTATATGTACGGAGCTTGTTTCGTGGCATGGTCAGGAGGAATCATAAACCTCCAATGCTCATACTCTATCACAGGGTCCTTAATTAAGCAGACAAGTACCGTATCTCATTAACATTATGTAGACAAGTAATGCTGAATATAAAGCTATGTACTGTACAATAATCAGAAATAAATAGACAGACAGACAGACAAACAGTAAGGGATCTTATTAAAAAGTACGTGCTTAAATAAAGAAATGAAACAACTGCTAAGTAAATATGTCGGAAATTATTGGAAGAAACGTATTAAGAGAGGATGTATGTATGTACCTAGTAATTAAATAAAATGACAATAGTTGACCTACGACTACCAAAATGTTATATTTGTTACATAGTTTGATACATTTATATTCGGTCTGGGTTGATAAATCGACTAAAATATTCCATGGAACAACTTACACATACAAATACACCGTTGGTCCCTGTGAACAATTGTTATGCTTCAGGCGTCAAGGACATCTGGTGTATATCCTATACCGGGTACCTCTTATTAAAGCATCAGCTATAATTGCTTGTTTTCTATATTTCGTTACGTTGTCTCAGGAAGATTTATTCGCTATAATAAAAATGTTCATATCTTTGCCTTAATAATGACAATAGAATTTATAGGTTAACCCATATTTTTTAGTTATTGCATTATTCCTGTGAAAAACATGATACTGTACCACCTGAGGAACTGTTCATTGTTTTGGATTTCAATTTGGTATTATGGCCACCAGATGACGGGTTCCACAATATCAATACATCAGAGTCAATTGTGTGTGTGTGTACTGGTGGTGGTGACCTTCATCAGGAAGGCTACGTGTGGCGCGAGTATCACCAAGGACACCACACCACCTACCACTCACTCAGGATATTTACTAACACCCGTATCTGTGTGTGTGTGTGTGTGTGTGTGTGAAAGAGAGAGAGATAGAGAAATATATATATATATATATATATATATATATATATATATATATATATATATATATATATATATATATATATATATAGAGAGAGAGAGAGAGAGAGAGAGAGAGAGAGAGAGAGAGAGAGAGAGAGAGAGAGAGAGAGAGAGAGAGACTGTAATGGGTGTGTGTAAACAATAACAGCTGGTGTGTATATGTTACTCCTTCCAGTATGTATAAACACACCATGACATGTTTGCATTAATACATATCTAGAGTTTATTATGTTCTCCCCCCCCCCCCCCCCCAAGACAAATATAATCACACAGTACGAACTTAAAAGGACCCTATAATTGAGTATGAGACGTGGTGGCTTCTGATTCCTCCTGATTATGCCACAAAGCAAGCATCTTCGGTATAGAGGGTGTTTTGTGGCAATGTTTAAAGGACTCACTAACCTCCTATTTTCTTACTACAAGCAAGGATCTTCGACAAGTTTAGGTAGGAATGTGAAGGTCAAGTAACAGCATCTCCCGTCTTTCATAACAACGCATGTGTGGCTGCTTGTTGTATTCGAATTGAAGGATTACTTATTCAACTATCCCACGAATATGCGCTCGAGGAATCTGAGTCTAGACCCTAATGTTGTTGTTGTTGTTATTTTCGTTATTCGTGTGTCCTTTGTCTTAATGAGGTGTGGTGATGCAGAAGGTGGAGACGGGAGTTGATTATAAGATTAATTAATGAGGACACGGAAGGCAAGGTAATAAAACGAGGAGAGGCTGACAAAAAATGAGACGAAATAGGCTCCAGTGAAAGTGCAGTGAAATAAGATGAGGTGACATGATAGGAAATATGTAAGGTAAGGTAAGGTGAGGTGAGGTAGTGAGTTTACCTGTCTTACAACTTTAATCCACAGCTTCTCTTCCTTGCTTCCTTCCCTCCCTCCCTCACTGGCCCGGGCGTCTGTTTTCGGGAGGTCACGTGACGCGCCCACCACGTGACCGGTCCACACACGTGCCGCCCGCCAACCAAACCAACCCAGTGTTATGTCACCAAGGATATAATTATATATATGGCATGCGTCGTGATGAAGGGCAGGGAGGGGTGATGTGGGTTGGGGTGAAGGACAGATAAGGTGTGTTATCATTCATTACAGTGGTATTATAGTACTGTAGTAGTGCTTGAACAAAGGAAGGCAAAACAGCACACTGCACCAACCCTTCCTGGCCTTTACATCAACCCGAGGAAAGTAACAGAATTTCGCAGATTAATAATATAATGTTCTAGCGTGTAAGTATAGCATTACTGTCCTCCTTATATTCTGAAAGGAAGATATGCTTAAAGTAACACCAGTTGTTTAAACAATACCACTGTTTAGTTATACGTAATCTTTAATTAAAATAATCAAGGGTTGGGGGAGACTTTCAAAAGGAAGTCTACTTGTGAGAAATAATTGTATTCAGACTTGTATATCATCAACGTTCCAAGGAGATCGAAAAGCTAATGAACATTTATGTAACATCGTGCTTGGATCAATAATTTTTTTTTATCGAGATGTTTGTCTTTGCAGACTTTAACCATGTAATTACCAAGGAAAGTTTCGTACACTTTATATAAGAGTTGAGTTAAGAGTCAGGAGTATGCAGTCAGGAAAATAAATATTAAAATTAAGACCAGGAACAGTAGATTTACCACACTATTAGCCGGAACAAAATCATGTAAACTGTATTTGCGTGTCTTGAACGGCTCAACAGAATTGTCAACAAGCTTATGTCCACCAGTTGTAGATTCCTGGCATTGCAGGTGTTGTACAATACGTACGGTATTGCCAAACGCATCATCATGGAAACGCTGTGAGTCGAGCTACCACCATTGTTTTCTTGCTGAGTTGGCGTTCAAGCCACATAAATACTGACAGTCGCTTAATCCTCACTCTGTGACTCTGTGCGAAGTGTGGAGCAGCTTAGTCATCAGGATATATATACTTAAAATAACCAACAGTGTTCCCAAGACTAGTACACGACGTGTGAACAAAAAGAGAAACATATTTAAATGCTAGAAATACAAGAAGCTGTATGCAGTCGAGTTAAATGTGCAAGATACACTCTATTAAGAATTATTCGGCACCTTCAATGCACGATACAATACAGCACAACACACGAAGTTTTCTGAATCACGTATTGACACCGTCTGTAACAGCTAGTGAGCGTTGCAGAGTATTAAAGTAAAGGGGTGTAACAGTGCACTAACTCATCATACTGCAATACATTTTGTTTCGTTTCTACTTTCACACGCACGCAACTAAGCTGTTTCTCATGTCGTGTCTTATATTAAGTTTGTGATTTGCATGTGTGTAAGAAAACGTGACTTGAGAAATAGAAAAGAGTATTAAATCAAGAGTGGAGTAAAAACGAGGGTGGAAAGTGGAAATGAGATAAGGGAAGAAAGGTGGAGAAAAGAAATGAAAGGAGGAAACAGATGGAACGAGGAGGTGGCAGAGAGAATGAAGGGAAGACATATAGTGAAGAGCGGGAAGAGAATCGGGAGGAGGAAAGAAGAGGTGTAAAGAGATGTCGAAGAAAGGAGGGAGGAAATGGAGGAAAGAGAGGTGGAAGACAGGAAGGAAAAAGATGGATAAAAGAGAGGGAAGAGATGAAGAGGGAGGTGGGAAGGAAGAGAGAGAAGGGAGGGAAGAGATGAAAAGGGAAGACATAGATAGAGGAGGAGAGAAGGGAAGGAAATGATGGATAGAGAAGAAAATGGAGGGAAGAGATGGAGAAAATGAAGGTAAGAAATAGATGTAGAAAAGAGAATGGTGGAGGGAAAGGCTCTCGTGATGCAA
Source organism: Petrolisthes manimaculis (assembly GCA_034508575.1). Taxonomy (NCBI): domain Eukaryota; kingdom Metazoa; phylum Arthropoda; class Malacostraca; order Decapoda; family Porcellanidae; genus Petrolisthes; species Petrolisthes manimaculis. The sequence continues at coordinate 354,102 of JAWZYT010000413.1, read as the reverse complement.
GAGTATGAGTAATTTCTTCTGGAGGCAGCTTGGTTCTCACTCATGTTTTAACAGTATAATGTCCAGTTGCAACACCCATGTAACCTTACAACTCACCACCTCGACCTTAATTATATACCGTACCTCACCTAACACTTCAACACTCATGCACCACTCTAGCCATCCAAACTGTACCGCTCGCTTACAAAATGTTCGGGAAAGCAATACATAAGAACATTAAGTCATTATCATCTAAAAACTTTAACTATACCGTATACTGTAATAACCTCTTAAACCAATGAGTATCAGTGGCTCCAGCCCAACTGAATACAATCGTCTGCATGGAGTTAATAATGGTATTGTTCGTAAGAAAACAAGTACGGTCTAATCAAGATAGTTTTATAGTCATGAGTATGTAACTGTACTCAGGAATCAAAACATTGATTAGTCAGAGTACGATAACAGAAATTGATTCGATGGGTTCATGAACTCAGTCAGAGATTAGGCAAGTCATACCAGCAACTGAGAAATATTAAAGTGTAAATAATTAAACTGTCAATTTACCCGCTAAGCGTTTCCCCAATATATCACCTTGCCATATCATATAATATTATATACTGCATCATTTCATCACAGCCTCCACTCTCTATGGCAGTTTAAAACCTATATATTTCCCTACTTTTTCACTTCACTATTAAACTGTACGGTATCACTTCAATGCAGTTTAATGTTACCATACTCACTCCATATGGTCTCGACTTAATACATTCTCATTTACATTAGCCTACTTATTTCAGGGGAGAATCTTTTATTGGTGAACTGGAAGATCTCTTTCCTCCAAACTACGCCACGAAACAGATCCTCTATGAGTCTATTGGTACCAATGAGGACGTCTGTTTTCTGGTATAATTAAATGGAATAAGTAGTTCCCCAATTTACCAACAATAGAATCTCCCCTTATATCATCCTCTTACTTCCTTCTGAATCTACTTACCTATATAGGATACTTGCTCTCCAACACTGTATACCTGTTAACTCCCTCCCAACACGAACAACGAGGCAGCAACCATGCACCCCCCCTCCCAAAACGTCCCTTCCCTTGCAACCACCTTTCACAGTACAGTACATTGACTGCCACTACCTCACTTCACTGCACTATACAACACTACCCTGCATCACCATACTTTAAAATACGCTGCATTATTTTTTACTATAAGGCATACTGTCCTATTCTATTTTCCATTAAATATACATTAAACTACTATACATTACCCTCCTACAATGTTAACCATAATACACTACATTACTCTTCACTACACTACATTATGGGTACACATTAGCCCACATATCCCCTATCACAATACAGGGCTACATTATTCAGTACGGTAATTAAGTAAAACACCCGTGTAGTATGTTCTACTATACATTATACAAAATACCTTATTTACACAATAGTGAACCAATTACAATGCTTATCTTGTTTCATATTTGCTTGAGTTCATTTAATATTCGATCAGGCCTGTATACATATTTGTGAGTGTACTTGATAAACAAATATATACAAAATAGCTAATGTAGGCTAACAGAAGATCCCAGCAAGTAAAAACAGTCATATGGAGCCGGAGTACCAAACACTGTTGAAGCTTACAACCTTTGGTCGTGTTTGGAGATGGTCCAAGCGGGGCACAAACGTTGTAAGCTTCCTCAATATACCCTTTCTTGCTATGTAGGTTTTTTTTTTGTGTCATTTTCATATGTGTGGAATTGTGGATAACATTCTTTAACGGAATACTTCGCACTTTATACAAAAAAATAAAATTAGTTATTTTACTGATATGCGGCTTTAGTATACATATTCAAATAAAACTAACATTAAACTGATAAAATATCCAACTACTGATTCGCATGTGTGATACAGATGCTCCATAAAATCCACCTAAGGAAGGCAGCAGCTGGCAAGTTGTATATATATATAGGTAAACCATCATCTTAGTTTGGCTCTGATATTTTATAAACACTCAACACTAAAAAAACCTTAGTGATTTATTGCGGGAAACAGTCCATATTTCTATTCAAGAGAGAAAGGCGGAAAAGAAGAATATGTACTCTCACTTTCTGTCATTCACTCACACACGCCATACTGCCTCTACTCACGAGCACACATATTGTATGAGTGCGTGCAACTAGGTTATACGCATACTGTACTTTCTTTCCTAGAGGTGTACAGTACTATAGTATACTATTATAGTTACACGATAGTAACTGTAGTACATAGAGAGTATACATTAACAAATCTTTAATATACCAGCATACTTGGAGCCGAATAAATCAAACATTTTCCGTGCGACTGTACACTTTTATTCTCTCTCTCTCTCTCTCTCTCTCTCTCTCTCTCTCTGCGTGTGTGTGTGTGTGTGTGTTCCGTTCGATAGGTTGTAGGCAGCTGGGGGCTGTGGCGTGATAAGCTATGGGTGTTGCTAAGCTGCCGCGCTACCCCCGCGGCCCCGCCCCGCCCCAAGACCCCCTAAGCACTCCCTCTGGCCTACTAGGAGGGGAGGTGGAAGGGGGGAACAACGGATGAGGAGGGAAGGGAAGGGGGTACAACGGATGGGGAGGGAAGGGTGTTTAACGGATGGGGAAGGGAGGGGGTATAACCGATAGGGAGGGAAGTGGGGTACAACGGATGGAAAGGGAAGGGGGTTTAACGGATGGGCAGGAAGGGACTCTCTCTACCTGGACTTGTATGGCAGTAAAAGCAAGTGTGGTGGGAAGGGAATTGAAAGTAGAAAGACACCCGTATGTATGTATGTGAGTAGGAAGACGCCAATATGTATGTATGTATGTATGTGTTTGAGTAGAAAGACACCCGTATGTACAGTCGCGGTCAAATATAATCATCCATATAGGGGTAACTCACGTATGAGTTTGACAGCTTCCCTCTGTTCCTTAGATGATAAACTTTCCAATAAATAGGTTAACTACCATCTTTTAATTTAATACAAGCAGCTACACACTACTTAAAACAATAATATTATATGTGAACGTGAAAATATTAAAAAGCAAATTGTTAAAGTTACCCATATGTGGATGATTATAATTGACCACGACTGTATGTGTGTGAGTAAGAAGACGGATGTTTGATAGAATGTATGTTTTATGTATGTGGGTAGAAAGACACCTGCATGTATGTGTGTGAGTAGGACGACGTATGTTTGATTGTATGTATGTTTTATGTGTGTGGGTAGAAAGTCATCCGTATGTATGCATGTTTTATGTGTGTGGGTAGAAAGGCATCTGTATGTATGATTTGTGAGGGTAAAAAGGCACCTGTATGTATGTAGGTAGGTAGGAAGATGCCAGTATGTATGATTGTATATAATTATGTATGTACTGTACATACAGTATTTGTGTGAGTAGGAAGACGCCAGTATGTATGATTGTATGTATATATGTTTGTGGGTAGTAAGACAGGCTATGTATGATTGTATGTATGTTTTTGTGTGTGGGCAGGAAGACACCTGTAGTATGTAACTAAGTGTATGTGTGTGTGTTTGTAGGCAGGTGTTTCAGTAATCAAACAGGTGGCCAGGTAGGTGTTAATTAGGTTGGTAGGTATGTATGCTAAGTACAGTTGGTAGGAAGGTAGGTGCTGATCAGGTTGGTAAGTGATGATATAAAGGAGATTCAGACAGCAACAAAAAAGTGGGAGTGAAAACGATGGGAAGGAGGGATGGAAGGGAAATGGCGGGAAGGTTAAAAGGAGCTACCGGTACTGAAAATGGCGGGGAAGTGAAAGGGAGGGTATTGAAATGGCGGGAATGTGAAATCGAGGGTATTGAAATGGCGGGAATGTGAAAGGGAGGATATGGAAATGGCGGGAAAGTTAAAATGAGGAAGGTTGCAACTTGTTTCAGAGAGAGAGAGAGAGAGAGAGAGAGAGAGAGAGAGAGAGAGAGAGAGAGAGAGAGAGAGGTGGGGGTTACTTATGTTTATAACAGGAAGAAGAAACAAAAAGCGCAAGAAACAAGGTAACAAGGGAAGAGGAATGGTAAAGAAGGAAAATAAAAGGAGAAAGAGAGAGAGAGAGAGAGAGAGAGAAGATTGGGAGGATTATTACTGGTAAAAGCTTGCGTACACACAGTCACACACACAAGGTAAAAATGGTTAGAGCGTGCTAGACTGAGAAGACCAATAAAATGGAAGGAGAGAGAGAGAACAGGGGTAAGTGAGGGGAGAAGAGTGTGAGTAGATAAAAGGAAAGGAGAAATTTACTGATGATAAAAGGTGAGGATATACAGCAAATAACAAGAAATACAGACGAATAGAGTTGCTCGTAGTAGTAGTAATAATAATAGTAGTTCAAGTAGTAGTAGTAGTAATAGTAATAATAGTAGTAGTAATGGTGGTGGTGGTGATCTAGGGGGGGGGGGTTGTGGCGTGTACGAAAATGAGGGTTGGGTGCATGAGTGAGGAAGAGGGGATGTTTAGAAGGGGTGTGTGAGAGACCTTACAAGCAGAGGGAGGACGTGGAGCTTAGCCAGTCTGCACATGTCGAAAATAAATGTGTACTCTACCTCAACACACACACACACACACATTAATGTACCCTCTACTTGTACGGTACCTTTACGTAGTGTACCTAAACACACACACACACACACACATATTAATATACTGTTCTAACCTCTTCTTGTACGGAATATTTACGTAGTGTACGTCAAGACACACACAATGTCAGGTGTAGGATGTGAACGATTACATAAGTCGTTATCACCCCCGCCCCGTCACTATCATAGGCTATATCCGCCACAAAAATAAATATTAAGAGGATATACTTCGGTACAGTAGAGTGCCTTGATTCCTCCAATGTATGCCAGAAAACAGATTAATAAAAATAATGGTGGCCCTTTGCTTGAAGTAGATTGGAGGAATAAGTTGCTCCAAATTCGCCAACACCACACTATCCCCTAACACAGCACATTATCACAACATTTAGCGTAATAATGTGAAAACACATTAACTCACACTGATGGCATTTGAATAGTACAACACAAATATTAACCAAACACCTAAAACAACAAATTATCACAGTAACAGTTACAAAACACTAGGTAATTAACTTCACATTATTTTCATACACACAAAAAGAGTATCTATATAGGCCTAAACAAGCTATCAGCTCTCATCCTTGTACTCAAATGAAACTACGTTTCATAATATTATTATATTACTGATACTTCCCTTTCATTCGAGTTGCCTAAATAAGATCAGTAGCAATAAATAAATTACGGTACGCAGTTACCGTTCATCACGCCAAGAAAGTCGCATCCGTCAAGCTACTAAATATAGAACAGGAGATTCGAGTGGTGCCAGACTAGGATAGGAGGCAGTGGTTGTGAGTGTTGGTGGTGGCGTGATTACAAACACACACACACACACACGATATAATACTGCCACTACGTCAAAGAACACTGCTCACCACTAAACATCAATAACTACGCACATAGGCTAGACACACATTACATGCTCGTCCACAACACACACACTCGTACAAAGTATGTACACGTACACCCCAACAGAACCAGCCACTGTCAAAACATTGTGATCTCCCTACCCCCCTATATTATACTGTACATATGTTGCAACACATTAGAACATTAATAATTTTTTTATTGTACTCGGAAGGTGAGGACTACAGGCAAGGTATATATATATATATATATATATATATATACCTTATGTTTTAATTTGTGAATTGAAAAACATGTGTGATATGTTCAAAATCACGCCCAATCTCGATAGATTTGTGCGTTTCAATGAGAATAAAGTAAGTCGTAGTAGAACAGCTCTCATGCCTTCATATAAACAAATCAGAATGAGACAGCACCAGAGAAGCCAGCCAGCCTGTCTGCTCCTCCCAATAAACCAACACTCAAACTATACTACGCCCTCCAATACAAACTTTGACTAATTTTATCATCTTGAATAACATATTATATTATCTACTAAGGCGTTGGTCACTGCTTATCAGTTAGGTTCTGTTGTCGGCTTATTGGAGTACTACTGATTCCTCCTAAGAATACTGAAAAAAAGTATTCCCTAACTCCTGAGGCGATTTGTTTCCTGGTACAGTTTGGGGGAGTTAGTAGTCCTTCAACTTGACCACAACAGTCCTTAACCTCGACCTTTAAAAATTAGAGGTCAGTCGTGCTCTCCTCCGAAAAGAAAAATCGTTTGGTCGTCGACAAGTAGAAGGTATATGACGTCACCTCTTTCATTTTTGTTTGTTGGAAAATTATAACGAACCTAAATTAATTCAAACAGAACCTAGACTAATCCCTTTCCAGTACTCAATTCAACAACACACAATGCCTCCACCACTGAAAAGAAAACAACGTAATATCAACATTTGTATCATTCAAAACAAGACGTCAACATTTTTACCACTCAAGCTAACAATAACACTTGCACCACTGAAAACAAACAACAAAACAATTCTTCTGTCTTGTACCATGCACTGAAACCAACATAACACTCCCACCACTCCACTCCAGCAGCAGCCAAGTCACCACCACAAACACTGGCAAAAACTGGCTCCACAACACATACACATGAACTGGTCCACAGCTAGGCTAACCTATCCCACTGCACACACAAATAAGGGCCAAGGTCGTTCGCTGGATGCTTGCATTCCAACACAACACTCTAGGGACCCGTTGACGCACGTGTGGCATTATTCAAGTTTCATTGACGCAGCCTTCTCAGTTATTTGCTCCACTAAATAACAAACAAACAATCAAACACGAGTATAACCATAACTTGCAAAGGTATATAGGCCCTATATATAGTTAGTTAATAATAATTTCACACACAACGAGACAAATTGTCGGGAAACCGTCCACAAGCAGGTTGATTTTACGCACATATAAGTAGGTACCTACACTGTTCACCAGAGGGATTGTAAATAGATGCACACGTTAGTAGATAGATAGATCCTACCACATCAAGGTTATTTAGTCGCACACGTTACTAAACCGTCCACGAGAGGCCTGATTAAATTAACAAGCACGCACGCTCATGCAAGCACACAAACAAGCACTCTGAGGGCACTATTAAGGAAGACGGAGAGCGCAGTTCATTACTAGGGCCGCGTTGTTGTTGTTGTCGTTTCTCTCAGGCAGGAAAAAAAGGCGGGGAAAACAAGTGTTCCTCTTTATCTTCTAAATACCTGACTTGTGGCGACAGCTTTACAGTGATTGAATGTCTTTATTAGATTGTGGTGGCTGTGAAGTATGTCAATAGCAGATAAGGCGAATAAAACCCACTTTGGTCAATAGTGAGGTGAATTAATCAAGCTTTTCCCCTACCGCTGTGGATTTTTTTCATTTCACTTTATGTAAATCGGGTACTATTCTCATCTTTCGGGCGAGCAAAGATCAATTAAATCTATACTGTTGACCAAAAGAATAGTCATACAGGTATTGTCTTATTCAGAGTTACTTTGGTTGTCTTGGAGAGAGAGAGAGAGAGAGAGAGAGAGAGAGAGAGAGAGAGAGAGAGAGATACTGATTTTCAGTGGGCCCAAGTTGTAGATGGACATTAAGCATTAACAAAATTCCAGGTCGTCGTTAGATTCGCCTTTCTTGCCAGTAGGTTACTTCTCTTTGTGATAAGGGCTGCTTTGGGTTCCTCAGTTAGTGGCATCTTTTCATAAAACAGTACAGTACCAAAAGTCTATGTGACCGAACGTGACGCACTAACCAAAACTGTTATAGAGCATCAAATAAATGCACTGAAAAAAATACTAATAATTACTAAACGTTTGCGACAGCCGACACATACAAATAAAATTAAAACTGTCGACGATATGGAGACATTGTACAGTTGCGGCACATAGTCCTTGATCAAGGTGTAAGGGAAAGTCTGTTTAAGGACTATGTGCCGCGACTGTACAGTACATGAGTTATGTGCATAGTGCAGTCACTCGTTCACTTTTTTCCCCGAGTTTCAAAGTTTGTTGTACAACTAATGCCTGGTCACAACTTGGGAATTTAGATGGCTTAGATGGGAGGACTCTGCCAAATTCCGTTCTCGTGTCTTCACATTTATCTGGGTGTACTAGTTTCATGCTTGCCCAGCTGTCGCTACGAGCTCAGTCACGTCTCACAGTTTGTACTTTGAAGTTTCGAACTCTCAGATACATCAACGAAATTTTTCCAACAATTTTATTGTTTACTTTGTCGCAACCAAGTTACTACTGGGTCAAACGACGTTGGTGCAAAACCCGGCTATAAATTATGCATCGTGAATATGCTTACCCAAAATTATGTCTTCTGAAAAAGAGAGAAAAAAAAAACGAAAAAAAAACGCAGTATATCTCCGTGTAGAAAACCATGAGTGGCGCGACAACTAATATTCCCGCGTGTGCTGGAGCCACGAACGGGATAACACGATGCCACACTCACTGAGGCAAACAGGACTACTTGACCTTATACCCCGCTCTTGTGGAAGGAAGCGAGTGGTCCTGGGCAGTGTGGGTGTAGGGGGTGTAGGGGCGGGCGGTGACGTCAGTGAGGGTGGCAATATGTGGAGCGGTGTGGGCGTGAGGTAACAGCGCGCCATAAGGTCCCGGTGGGTCTTGTTGTTGTTACGGAGCGGTGGTGTCGTGGACCTGGCTGGCTGGCTGGCTGGGGGGGTGAGTGGATGTCCTTGGCTTCGCACCCTCCTCCTCCTCCTCCACCTCTTGCTCACATACCTACACACGTCCCTACCCTCTCGCTAGCACACCTGTCCCAACTCCCTCTGTGCCACACACTGTACTGCTATTTCATCCAACTACTTTCTACAGCTTTTTAAGTTTGTTTGTTTTCCTATTTGGTGCCCAAGCTACCTCCACCTCCTCCTCGTTCACTTGCTCCCAAAATTATTCCAATTTCCCTGTCCTTGTTGTTTAAACACCAATATTAAGAAACCCTTTGAATATATTTTTCATCTCATCTAAACAGCCTTTTAAATTCTCTCTCTAAATTCGCTGCACACACACACACACACACACTTTAATGATTCACACAAACACCTATATGGTATGTACTGTACATACCTCTCTGTATCCTCGCTGTTCTTAAAATGACTAGAACTTTGAATTTCACTTGTAAACCAATAATCAACAATATATTTACGCACATGCAGTTCTTGTATCTGACTACATGTATCCACCATCATCTAATTTCCAAATGTTTTCGGTAAATGTAATGAAATATAGATAAATTGTCCACAAAAAAATTGCACACCTTAGAAACACTGGATCTTTAAATAATATAGAATAAACTTATTAGTGGGTGGGAATCTGAATACTGTTGACAAGTATGCACAATAAAACACTGTAGCTAATTTTAGCAAGAACAATTTAATAAATCTAGATTCTCGAAATACCGGTACCGAAGAGTTCTTGAAGAAAAAATCTTGAGTAAGTCCATTTCCTGTTAAAATCTTGCAGTAAATCCTGCCCCAATCACTTAAGGACCCTGTGATCGTGTTTAAGTCTTGGTGGCTTCTGATTCTTCCTAACTATCCGACGAAACAAGCTCATTCAATATTGGTGGTGTTTCCTCACAATATTTAAAGAACTCGCTAACCTCCCATTTTCTGACTAGGCTATCCTATATCACAGGGTCCCTTGAGTCAAATTGGAGGGCTACTGATGCCTCCAAACTAAGTCAGGAAATAATTTAACATACAAGCAGGGAATCTGTCGTGCCCCCCCCCCCTTCTCTGTGGCGACGACTGCTGATTAGAGAATATGCTGAGTGTTCTTGAATTGGAGGGTTTGTACAGACTCCTCCGAAGCCTGCCATAAAACAGACGACTCTATTCGATGTTACTAATGTGGGATCCGTTTCGTGGCATCGTTTGGAGGAAGCATTATCCGTCCAACATGCACCCAGTTTGTACAGTCATGGTCAAAAGTCCTGCAACCTGCTGAATAAATGCGAGCCTTTTGAGTGAGTCTTATGAACCAGTATTACAGAGACCAACAGCTATAGTTTCGGATCATTTTTCGAAGTCACCTCATTGGAAGATGTTGCAGGACTATTGACCGTGACTGTACATATACCTCTTGCACATGGCGACAAATTGCTGTGTTAAGGATAGACAAATATTCCAGCATAAAGGGAGACTACAGTTATATTTGGTAAATCTGGAGCAACTTATCCCTTCAAAACTATTCCAAGCAACAGACCACCATTATTTTTGTAAATCTGGTATGCTATGGAGGAATCAAGGCGCCCAAATTTACTACCAAAAGTATAATATCCCCATAATTAAGTAACCTCTATAGACGAGTGAATTATAGAGCATCATCATACGTTTTCTGACCTGGGACCTCATTAGGAAACACTAGAGTATAATTTGGGATAATGGTCGACAGCAGCAGTTCTCTATAACCAGTGAACCATTTGTAGTTTATTTTATTGTTATATTCACTTTTATGGAAACAATCAGCTGCATACATACACAAGATTTATATAGTTATCAATATTGAACTAGCTACAGGAAGAGACTTCAAACTCTGCCTGATACTAGAATGTCAGTTGTGTGTTGTAATACTGTAATTAAAGCTGAACCTCCTGTATAATATAACTGTGTTCAACCATGCCGTATAGCCTACATTCGACACTACACGAATTGCAACTGAGTGTACAGGTATATTATATTCAAGACAGCATTGTTATCCGAGCTGAAGGGGTAATTCTCTTATTGATGAACTATAATGAACTCTGCCACAACACAGATCCCCTATTAGTACCATTTAGGGAGTCTGTTTTGTGGTACAGTTAGGAGGAATTAGAGACCATCTAATTTACCAACATGAGAATCCCCCCTTAAAGTGAGGCGGGAGAAACAACTTTTTTCCGCGATTGTACAGTCCCCGACAAAAACCGACGCCCCTCGCTTTGAGATACACTGAACCAAAATACAAGCTTTTGTTTCTATACTATGATCATTTTCATATAATTACTTTAAAACCAACTCTGCCTCCTCTCACCCACTGCCTTCCTCCTTTCCCCCACCCTGAAGCAGTGGCTGAGGGTTTCGTATAGGTCAAGGAGAGGGGGTGTCGGTTTTTGTCAGGGACTGTACTGCACATCTTTATGATTTCTACGTCTTGGTGATGTTTCTTTGTTTACCTTTTGCTCCCACCATTCCAGCCTAACAGAACGTATGTTGTTGTTCATGCTTATGTATTCCGGCCTACATCTTTGTTACGTTACATGTTTAATATTTATGTTATTACACGGTATTTGATGTTTTCTTTTCCTGGTTGATGTTTTCTTTTCTGTTTCTGTTCTGCAAAGAGAATGAACAAGGGCTTAAGCAATTTTCTATAGAAACGTTAGAGCGAGTGTATCTTTTATATTAATTAAAGAACCTCAGCCTATAGGCTACCTTAACTCGGCAGAAGTACCAGTACTGTACCCAGCTGGCCATGACCTGTAAGCCCATTGGGAGAGAGCCGAGAGGGACTGTTTATCTGTCCCTAACACACACACACACACAGTTAATATAATAAATGGCAATATTAACATTCCAACAGTCGCACACTCCACCTCACTTTGCATTATCCACTTGCACCACTCTCACCAACAACACACATAGCCTAATATGACAACACTCAGACTAACACATCACAAACTTTCCTGAACTCACACAACAAAGTAGAGCAACACTTCCACCATTCATTCCATCAAAACACAACACTCCCACTACTCAAATCAACACAACACTAAATGACTAAATATGTGAGTCGCAGTTGACGGAGAAGAGGCTTGTCGCTCGCCTTGCCTAGTCTACACCTGTCCCACACTTCACCCTATGATTTGGAAGTGGCGTGTTTAGTTTTATTACCGTCTATTGTAGGATTTCGATCAAAATTTGCAAGACAATTGGGCATTATGAGTCCTAGTGGCAATTATATTTTGGCCGTTCTATGCAAAATATCAAGGTCAGGAAAGGATATATATATGTGTGTGTTTTGTGGAGAGAATAAGGGGGTAGCCTATTATGGGTTGCTTGCATCCGTCGGATTTATATGGTGTTTGTGAAGGGATGAACCTCGGTCGAGTGCACTTATGCTGTAACTGTGACTCTGATTAAACATCCTACATCCACTAACAATATCGAAAGTTATGTCCATTTTTCATTGTGAGGGCTTCGGTTGGTCAATGCTTCCCGAGAGACACGGAATCCGTGTTTTCAAATCACACACAACTATTGTAAATATACACACACTCTTTCACCCCGAGACAAAGTTTACACAACCCGGAGTAAGACAACAATCAACTGTAGGTGGAGATCTGACCGGGTACACACAGCTGCAAACGAAGTTGATGGGTCGCTTTCCAAAAGTAGTGTTCAAGCACCACGAGGCCCAAGAATGAAAACACACACAGACACACGCACACACAGATACCCACCTCTCTCTCTCTCTCTCTTGAAGCGTGTTCCACCGAGCATGTTCGTGTGGGATGTAATCTTCACTATCAAATAAGAAGTGACAACCGTCACGTACACACATTTGTTCAGATATGCCCGGCCAGGTGTGTTGATTCTGTGTGGATTTTTAATGTCAGCAACAACTCCTACACCACAGAGACCACACTAACCACATAAGGTATTGTATTAAGGGACGATCCAACAACACAACACTAGGCTAATTTAACACTCATAGTTTATTTCCTTTTGTCCAAAAATATCACCTACAACTCAATAATAATAATAATAAATTAGGCAGAGAAAACGGTGGAGTCGTCAGCCGCTGTAGTCAAGGTTGAGGCTGAAAACGACGGTAAAATGACTAAAAAGTGAGGAAGGGAAGTCTTGCTACCCCAACACTGAGCAACAGGATACCACTAAGACTCACACGTACCCAAGCTGACATATCCTGTTACCGTCACTCGATCCTCACAACACCACATTACTCCACGCCCCTCTCTCCGTCTCATGACTTACACCACACCACTCCACACACCCTCTCCATCTCATGACTCACACCACACCACTCCACACACCCTCCGTCTCGTGACTCACACTATACTACACTTCATTCCTCTCATATTCACACCACTCCATGTACATTTCCTCACACAAGACCACACTACACTACATTTCGTTCCTCTCTGACTCACACCACACCCCGCTCCTCTTTGACTCGCATCACACCATCATACATATCTCTTGCCTCCGAATTAAAAAACACATCACATCATGCCACGTGCCTCTCACGACGTACGCCACACCCAGCCCCACCTCTCTCTCCTTGATTCACACACACACACACAGTGGCTGCAACCACCTCCAAACATCCTACATGCACCCTACAAGCAGCAGTTCTAAATACAGTCTACCATCCCAACCCTACCACCACCACGACTACAACCAACACTACCATCATTACTACCTTACACTACACTACCACCAAATCGTCATCCACAGTATGACAATTGTTGGTCTTTTTGCTGGTGGTAGTGACGGTTGTATGTTAGTGGGAATTGTGGTAGGTACAGTTGATGTCAAAAGTTTCGGTACTACATAAGATTTCGAGGTGTATGCAATGTGTCCCTTCCACACTATAATTAGACAAGGTTGTGGGCGAGACCAAGGCCGAGAGGGTAAAGACAGGAGTCACAGAACGGAATACTAATGTGATAATGTGACGTGGATGATAATAACAAAGGACAACTGTCTTATGTAGGCTAGGGTAGGAGTGAAGAGGAGGGTGAGGCGAGTATGGGGGGGATGGGCTGTTATATAATATACAGTTATCTATTGCTATACGTTGTAACTCTTCTTTGTTATGGGCACAGCATCAAGGGCAAAGTTAGTCACTCGCGGTTGTACATGTTATAAATGAAGATGGAATCATTATTATAATTGAGAGAGAGAGAGAGAGAGAGAGAGAGAGAGAGAGAGAGAGAGAGAGAGAGAGAGAGACGCCACTGAGAACTTACGTAACACCAGACCAGTGGGGAGAGGTGGGACGAGAGAGCACAGCACCAGCCAACCGGGAAGTCAATAGTGCAAAGATGTATTCAGGAATGTTTATTGATTATAACCTATCATTAACTAAACATCATAACACCATATTGTCAAATGGTCACTTTTCGACTTCGGTTAGCTGCTGTGGCCCTGTTTTTTTTTAATGGGAGAAACACTTGTTGATAAACTGAATCCTCCAAACTGTCACAAAACATATCCACCATTAGGAACACTGAGGCGATTTGTTTTCTAGAATAGTTCGGAAGAATGAGTCGCCCTCTAGTTCACTCAAGAGGTTCTCCCTTAAGGCTGCGTTAGTGTACGTATAAAATAATTGGAATGAATGAAGACACGACTTTACCTGTATAGTGTTACCTCGTACTTATATATAAATAATCCATCACTATATACAGTACTATATTTACCAACTCTACCTTCCATAGAAACTCCTTCCCCCTATACCCTTAAATAAATATGCTGCTGGCAGGACAGAGGAAAGAACTGGAGAGGGAAGTGTGGGAAAGGAGGGAGAGAATGCCGCAGCCTGGAGGGAGGGAGACAGGCAGGCAGGATGAGGGGGATACAGAGGGAGAGTATAGGCTACACCATGGGCTACACGGAGGGGAGGTATGATAGGGAAGTGGAGGGAGGGAGAAAAGATGAATGAGCTGCGGCCTGAGGGTGGGTCGATTCAGGTAGCTGTTGCTGGTAGTGGTGGTTGTGGTGCTGGTGATAGTGGTGGTTGTTGTTGTTGTTGGTGGTGGTAGTGGTGCTGGTTGTTATTGTTATTTTGTTTTTGTTGTTGTGGTGATGGTGGTTGCAGTAGTAAGGGTAAAATCAAGGCCAAGTGACCACACCAAAGAAAGAAACAGCAATAATTGTAATATGAGGAGTTGGCGGAGGAGGCTTGGATTACCTATACATGGGGAGGGAGAGTCACAACCAGTCAAACCTTCCTGACAACGTTGACTTATGACAGGACTATATGAGTGAAGAGACGAGACGAGGAGGGGATTGTGATGCCTTACGAAGATAATTACAGAAACGTGGCTGCTGAGGGCTGTATAATTATATAAGCAACACTATATTTATAAAGCTACTCAATTTAGCCTTAAACGTGGCCATGTTCAAGGGCAATTTACGAAGGGAGGGAGAGGGAAAGGTGAGGTGAGAGGAAAGTAAGGGAGTGTTAGGGGGTGGGGCAGTGCGGAATCCCCTCTCCCCCTTTTACGTAACTTTAGTACACGTGTGCGAGAAAGAGGGAGAGGGAAGAAGAGAAGGGATAAAGAACAGAAGGAAGGGGAGTTTGGAGACCTAGAATACAGTTAAATTCAGAAGGAAGAATCGGAAGAGAAGGAAGGGAAAAAGAGAAACTGAGAAGATTAATGGAACTCAATGAGAGAGAGAGATCACTAGCTATCTAAAACATGGCTATTAGAACATTAAGAAACAAGGAAGTGAGGAAGAAAGAACGGGTGTCGAGTAACAGAGAAGGTACAGTACATACGGTACGTGTTGCCTAATTAAGGGAAGAAAAGAGGAGGCGGAGAGACGAGGAAGGAGGGGAAGAAGGGGGAAGGGGAGAAGAGGTGAGGGGAGAGGGGGAGAAAAGGAGAGGAAGGGGGATGAAGGAGAGAAGGAATGGGGAGGGAGGGTAAAAAGTTAAGATAATACCACTATGTACTCACCATTACATTAGAGCAATTTTAGGTCAGCTGGTTCATATCTTTGGACCAAAGTAAACAGATAGTAAGTCGCCAAGATGAGGAAGAAGTCGGAAGGGGAAGGCGAGAACATTGTAAGGAGTGCTGGGGCAGGGGGAAAGGGGGGAAGGAGGTTACAGAGTGGGGAAAGGGGGGAAGGAGGTTACAGAGTGGGGAGGGAGGGGAGGAGGATTACAGTGAGGGGAAGAGGATTACTGTGTGGGGAGGGGAGAGGGAGGAGGTTAATGTGGGATGAGGGAGGAGGTTACAGTGTGGGGAGGGAGGAGGTTACAGTGTGGGGAGGGAGGAGGTTACAGTGTGGGGAGGGGAGGTTAGTGTGGGGAATGAGGGGAGGAGGTTAATGTTGGGAGGGGGAGGAGATTACTGTGTGGGGAAGGGGAGGTTACAGTGTGGGGAAGGAGGGGAGGAGGTTACGGTGACGGGAGAGGAGTGGATAGGTGAAAGGGAGGGAGGGGAGTACTAGGGATGGTGCCAAAGCTTAACAATCCCTCGTGCTGTTCATGTGGACTGACGGCCTTGTTGCTGGGCTGTGTGTGTGTGTGTGTGTGTGTGTGTATGTGTGTGTGTGTGTCCTTCCCTCCTCTTGTACACCTACCTACAATTACCAACCATTACCTCATCCACCTCTGATCCTTCCATTCCTTCTCCCATCGTCTCTCTCTTATTGATCCATACATCCATCCGTCATCGATCTATGAATCTGTCAATACCTTCACCTCCCTCCCTCTATCCCTCCTCTCCTAAGAAACTGCCAATGACTTCTTCCCATCACCAGCCTTCATCTCCCAACCTCCCTTTAATGCATCCTTCCATATGTGACATTATTAACACACTTATGGTCATACTTCTTGGAATCGTTATTTCGTCGACCAAAACCAAGTCACAGCCTCATTTCCTTACCAGTATCGTATTTCAGAAAGTTTTAAGGCGGCGAGTTGCTAAGCATTAATACAGAGAAAACTAATGCAATGATATTCATTATTAAATCTCCTCTCGAATTGGACAAGAAGGATTATGTAGGTGCGGTACCCTGTACGGTACCTGAAGTATACAAAGAATGCCTTGTATCTTCAAACAAACGAGTTTTATGACCTCTCCAAAAAGAATAATATACTTTAACAAACAAATAAAAAAAACTACACATTCCTCAAGAGCCTGTGACTTCTTGGAGGCACTATTTCGGTACCGGTAGTGCTCCCAATACCCTCAACACACACGTATACAGAGGAATGCACGTGTAGGCTATGTAAGCACAAAGGCAAACAACAAAATCGCTCACTTTTGCGAGGGTAAAAAGAGGTTTATATACAGGGCCTACCCAATAATAGTTCCATATGTGATATCTATATATTTAGTCTCGTCACAAAAATTTAATTATATATTGATGGCCCAGAGATACCGGTACCGATATTAGGGTACGAATTAACGAAGTACCGTACCGTAATAATCATAAACAAGCAGCTTACCGGTACCAATTTTTGCATGAGGGGATACAAACGTCATGAAAAAAAAAAATGGTTCTTAAATTTCCTATTCACGCAAAATATAAATAAATATCTGACGGCAGCATTGTGGAGGTTCTCACTTATTTGTATGAAACACACAAGACAGGAAATTACACAGTAAACAAATGAGTATGAATAGCCTACTGTACAAACCTTACATTAACACATTAAATTATAATATCTCGGTAGGACGTTTCACATTTTGTATGATCTCTATTGAATGATCAGATTAGACTACGCAGAGTGTGTGTGTGTGTGTGTGTGTGTGTAGCCTAGGGGAGCCTGTGGTATAGCCTAACCTTGAAACTAAATACTCACTTATGTTTTAATGAGCGTGTATGTGTTCAGAGTAAATGTGTGCTTCATCCTCTTTTTTAAAGGTTTGTTGTCGGAGTGTCTGTAGCTGAAGCAGTTAGGGATCCTATGATGTAGTAAGAAAATCGGAGTTGGTGAGTCCTTCAAATATTGCCACGAAACACCCCTTAGCCTATAATGAATGAGCTCGTTTCGAGGGATATCAAGAGGAATTAAAAGCCACCACGATCACAGGGTCCTTGATATAATTCCCCAAAGCAGACTTCATTAATTCTTCTCACAAAATTCGGTTGCTTGGAAATCAACTGAACAAGACTAAATACATTATTTCCAACATGATCGAATTAGTGTCACCATACTGACATGGCTCTATATCTTCATAAAAACATAACGGTAGATGATTTAAGCTGCTATTTATACAGCAGGTCAGTCAACAGTTTATATAAAGGAGTGTTATATTTTCATCTTGGCATGCATCCAGCTTTGGTAAAAGTTAAAGGTCATTCACATGCTGTTTGTTTTTCTCTAGCTTAGATAGGCTATATAGCTTAGGCTACACTGTTTGTCCGACCCCCGATATCCTTACATTTTTTCCCCCTCTTGTCACAGACGGCTGGAGGGTCTTGTAGCCTAACTCTTGTTCTCTTCCTCATTCAACAGAGGCTGAGGATAGATTAGGCCTATACAAAGCAAATCTACAACACTATTGTCTAATTATTAGTTAACCTAATTATATATATATATATATTGCTTCTGGTATCAATGTTGACAGTTGATATCACTAAGACTTCTAACTTGAATTTGACAGAAAGAAAACCTACATTGGCAGACGAAAGTTTATTAGCCTACCAAACAGTTTCGGTGGACACTGTCACCATCCTCTGTGGTCAAGACGTAATTATGAGGTGAGATGAGTGGCGTGAAAAGCTTAATGCCGGGTTGGCAGGTGGTTTGCTTTGGTGAATCGTTGCTGTGCATTAATATTGCTTTAATGGCTTCCGTGACTTTTATAGCTGATTGAAGCAATATTAATGCATTGAAAATTATTAGGCTACAATTGATGAGGAAGGTTCTCTCACGGTCTCACCTAACCTACACTGGTCGACTTTTTCTCAACTATTAACGAACAGCCAGTAGACTAACGCAATATTTGTTGAGCAAGAATTCTGTGTCATTTAGACCAAATCTTCAATTTATGATTATATAGAAACTTAAAAGATTTAACTATAAATAGGTAGGCTAACGCAGACTTCATAAATTTTCACATCTACACTTTGCAGATATAGACTATATTATAATGCTATGTGTTATATGTATTCGAGAGTATTACCGGTACCTACTCAGTATACAACAGCCTCCACTTACAATTTCCTGCAGCCACTGTAAACAACAACACACCCATCCGTTTCCTCTACATGTCACGTGATACCGGTTCAAGTAAGGTAGGGGCGGACAAATGTATCTGAAATGACACGATGTTTCAATTCTACGTTCACTCAATGCAGTGTATACAGTACAGTTACCATGAAGTGTCCCGAAGTAGAGAAAAAAGGAAGGACAGAGGGGAGAAAAGAATGGTAGGAATGTCGGGTTGTGTGTCCTCGGTATTAACACTCGCAAGTCTAACTGTGTATCTAACTGAATATCTCAATAGTTTCCACAGATTGTGAGGGAGATATAATAACTAATTAATCACCCAATACAGAATAGGCTATAGGCTAGGTCTATAATATTATGTTATAACCTATACAGTATGGCCACCAGTACCACAGGGCCTTGTTTAGATGGAGCACAATGGGGTGATAACACTCAACACAAAATGTAGCCTATGACAAACACAGACTTCGCATTTCTCCATTTAGGTATTTTCATCGTACAGAACGTAAACGTTGTCAAGAGAACTGTTAAACACTAAAATATAGCGGTCATTACTATATATCAGCTAGGTCTACAAGTACGGTATCTACATAAAACAGCTACATGACAGCTTCCAAGGCTGTGAGAAGGTTTTTCGAGTTAGTCTTCAACACACTCTCACAGAATTGTTTCTAGTGAATAAAATCGTAGTATTAAAAGCACAAGTAAACTTTTATTAAACTGGCCAGTGATGGTTACCTACCGATATAGAAATACTGGGAATGTATTTTGCTGATGAAGAGAGGAAGAAGTAAGTACAGAACGAGTGTATAGGAAGGACAGTGAAGAGGGATAAACGCGAGAAATGTCGAGGCCGAGGTATGTAACATTCCCGGATGCTGATGCCACAGGTGGAGCTGGTAGGTCAGTGTCACGTGGAGGTGGGTTGTCCCTCAAGCTTATTTGCATACACGTAGCCAAAGGTAGGAACCGAGGGCAAATGTTTCTTTGAAATGAGGGTGTTTGCATTACAAACAAATGGATAATATAAAGCCTTCGCAATGCTTATGTGCCACCGTAGATTTGCATTTAAAAGACTCAGGTATAGTTTAACAAGTACGAAAAAGATAATACAGGTGATACGGTGGAAAATGGTTCGTTTCAGGGCGATTTGTGTGAATATGAATGAAAATGTAATTGAAAGTGGGAGTCCAGTACCCTTAGTTTTTTTCTTTGAGGAGAGTCCTCGCTTGTGCCGAAAATAAGTAGCCTTGGCAAACTGGTAAGATAATTATAGCCATTACAAATTCATGGCACACGTGCCTTCAGAGTACAAGAGATAGTCTTATATGAAATTATGTCATCACTTTGTCAGCGTGAAACGAAACAAACAAACTGCCACTTGGCTCTACATAATCAAGTGACCATTTCTTTATTAAGGAGGTACCGTATAGTAGTGTTGGTCTGCAGTAGGCCTAATTGATTCCTCCAAACTATTCCAAGCAACAGTCCACCATTATTGTTGTTAATATAGCCTAGTCCTATTTCTTGGCATACTTCGGAGGCATCAAGCCTTTCTCAGTGGTTGTGGCCACTATCATATCTTGCTTGGTAGGCTACTTATCACAAACTTTTGTCATGATCATTACTTTACCTTGTTACCACACTACCCATTGCCATTTGCTTACTATCATAGCTACTCACACATACAGGTCTAATCCAAAACGGAGAAATGTAAGGTTAGGAGCAGAAGACCGAAAGAGTAGAAAAAAAGCCCTGAAAGTATGCCGGTGCACTAACCACGCAAGGCAAGGATTATTCAGTCCACTGAGCGCCCCAGGAGCATAATCCTCACGTTTCTTGGATGTTATCTTACCAGCGTAACCAAGCACACAGCACATTCAATTCTAACATTACTTATTTTTATAATCAATATAATATTTCATGGTCACATTACAAGGTGATACGATTTTAGCAATGTTGGTATTTGGTAACACCGATAATATGACTTTTTTCTTGAACAAATATGGTCAAGACACCTACATTTTAAGAGTCCCTGTGATGTAAGCAAGTTAGAAAATTAAAGATAAACGAGTCCTTCAAATGTTGCCACGAAACACCAAGGGTCTTGTTACGTTGCATGGTAAGGAGGAATCTGTTAACTCCTACATTTTCATACACGATCAGCTGTTTTGATATTTGCCATAGCAGAATTTAACATTATTGTATGAATATGAATACACTGTTCATGCCAATACAATATCATTACTATAATAGCTAATATCTTTTCACCGCATACGTCTAATATTTGCAGACCTACGATACTTCAATGTAAACTCAAATGCAGAAGCTGCTGGATACAGTATGAAGACGACCCTCAGTTCACCAAATTCTACCATAGGAATACTGGTTGGTTGTTGAATTTGTTGTGAAGCCGATTTTTGCGTGTCACAGGGTTCAAAACGATATGATTTGGGCTCTATAACAATTATACAAATGAATACAAAGGACATGATGATGGTTGACTGAGGCAATACGAAGTAGACATGTTAACACAAAGGTAAGGACAGACAATTGAGGAATTTGGAAGTTCAGATCTGATGCTAAACTTAAGCACATTTAGGAAATGCAGAGTCAGTCTCTTTCTCTCTGAACAATGGAATTATTCAAGTCTTTGTCTTTAATATTTTGCCGGACTATATCATGTTCAATTGTTTATATCATTGTACTAGTGTTTTCGAAACAAGTAACAGGTAATTTTATCTTCAAGACACACAAGGAAGAGTATAGCAACCTTTTATGAGGGTCAAGTCTACCCCAGCCTCGTTTAACTTTATATTTAAGAGTTATAGTTCGAATATTGTATTACCGTAAAAAAAACAGGAACGCTAATAGTTTCCAGTTCTAAAATTCCCCATTCATGTAGTTTTGACGAAGAAGGAATTTAGAGGCTTGGTAATTAATTACTTTGTATCATCTTCACATATTTTCCCACGACGGTAGACTAACTACTTTGGTGAGGTTTAGCAATGCACTGTAGCTTACCTAGCCTAGCCTGCATGACCACGAGGTGTCGTGAGTAACCTTACCAAAGCACAGAGGAGTGAGGAAGTGCTTGTCCACTAACAATATTAACACCCTGCTATATTTAGCAAAACCGGAACGAACTCAACCTTCGTCATAGTCCGTCTTGCACGGTTTCCTGGTGTGCCTGTGCATTCACCCAGAAAAGTTCTTCCATCACCAGTCAGTTTCAACTATAGCCATTATTTGATGGCATTGCAATTCAGTTCCAGATAATTTTACACAAAGACTCAAAGGATCTTAACTATCTGAGATTATAGATTGGCAAAGCACAAGGAATTAGTTGAATTATATCAAGACTACCGTATATAAACCTTATATATTGTACAATGAAATATTGTAATTCACAGGAAAAGTATCCTTTTTAAATTGCAGTTAATAAAAGTAGTCAAACAATTAACTCTGGGAGTTTTTTGCACATATTTATCATTATTTATGTGAAACGAGTCGAGCGTTGAATTCCTAATAGCTGCATCACTCAGCCGAATCTCCACAAGAAACACCAGCTTTTAGCCCCTCCACACTTATGGTCTACAGCAGTCAATCCTCCCACCAAATTTGCTGAATCACAAGACGCCACTGTGTACGTGTGCCCAAGCAGGTCACTCATCAGTCACCAGTATCACGAAGTCAACACCACCTCCTATATTCCACCCTCTCCATCAACACCACCCTTCCACCGTCAAGCCCAGGACCACCACAACCACCTTCATCTGTACTACCACCATATATACCCCTTCTACCGCCAACACAACCACCTTGACCACCACAACCACCAGTCGTCATCACCTGTTGGTTGACAATTTGTCATACAGGTTCCTTATCTTAACACAGTTAGAGATAAGAAAGTATTACCTGGCATGTTAATTTAAGAATATCACCAGATAATAGTGACAGGAAGACACTGTTAGGAGCAAGTGCGACAGAAAAACGCAGTAACAAGACGAATAGTGCTTGGATCTCAAGTAGCCTACAGCTGATGCTTGTAGTTCATCAGAAATTGTTGCTGATCTCAGTCAAGAAGTTCTCCCTCACTACAGCTCAATGCTAGAGGGAAGCTGTTACACGTGTAACTGAGTCACTGAAGTCTGCATCAAAAGTTGTGCCCACTATTGTAGGCTATGGCCGCACTCGCTAATTTCACACTTCACGAGACTGTTAGGGCTTCGGAATCCTAAAGCGTAGACGAGGCTGAAACATATGTTACATTACTACTCTACAAAGCACGCTAGCCTAATCAACATATGCCGCGTGTATGAAAAAGTACTTATCGAATACAAATGGAACATAGCTATAATAATAATATGATTAGAGTGAAGATAAATTCTGCAACACCCCCACGCTCACTTGAGAGAAAGAAAAAATACCACTACCTTCGCCCCGCCCATTCCGCCCAACGCATGATGCGATGCGGAGTTGCCACATCTCCAACTAGCCTACAGTAAACCAGTTGTTTCTTTTCCATTATTATACATATAATTATAAGAGCAATAACAGGAGAGAAAAAAAAAACTTTCGTATACTATATAATCCTGTGGTTATTTTGCATTCACTTCCCATATTCATGTGATATTTATATACACTGAATAAACAATCCTTTCTTTAATTAAAACCTTGAGACCCTGAATCCACGGATACACAAAGGTTTGGAGCCTATAATTCTGCGTGTAAAAATTTGTGAAGAAACATTGAGTACCATGTGGTCCTCGTACCCAAATATGGGTATCCAGAAATTACCATGACGCAGTTAATAACTAGTTATATACTAGAATATATAAAGCGAGAACTGTTGTTTGCTCGTCTTGATCCAACGTCGCCATATCGTATCAAATTATTACTATATATTACATGGAAGCCCAAATTCATCCCAAAATGACGCCTGAACATAGAAAATCCGGGTACCAGGTTCCCTCAGTCCCACTAAGGTACCAGCAGGTAGGGCCCACGAAGGGGATCAGTCAGCTAAACTTGTTATAAATCAGAGGTATCTGGCTTCTGGATTCAAGAGACCAAGTACGGGCAAGGAGTTCCTATTATTAGAGGCGCAATGAGCATGATACGTGGCAAGAAGGTGGATGGATCATAACAAAAACAATGGCTTAGCTTATCCCCCCACACTCGCTCAGGGGACGAATCTCTTACAGTGCACAATCAACATTTAGGATACCACAAAGACATTTCCTCTGGCCTTCTTAATTCTCTCTGGTAACTCATACTCACAAACATAATCATACGTTTAGAAAGATATACTGCAGATCCTATAATAATTATAGGCTACTGATAGAGAACAAAGACAAACTTATAAACAGACATAATATTATTCTTCCAATATTTAACACTAAATTTCATTCTGAATCATTAATTGTTTACCGTTAGAATTACATAATGTAGCTAGATGCAAGGTTAGATGTATCCTCCAGTAAGTCCAGCCGCAGACAAGTTTTATTATAGCTCTTTTTTTATGAGAGTTTAACACAAGCATAAAACAAACGTAAACATCAAGATTTAATTAACGTTACACTAATCATGGATTCTTTTCTTAGGTTTGAATCCCACAAATTCTAAATTGCAGAAGAAAATATTGTTCTGATAGGAACTATAAGCCACGAGTGGGTGTGACGTCCAGTTTAACACACAAATTCATCATACTGTGATTATGACTGTTGTGACTTATGAAGATATGAAAACTTATTGATTGCATCCATCGCAGCCCTATCATAACAAACAACATTACGAAATTGATTCAAAAGTAGATGATGTTATGTTATGCATCAACATATTGTTTGCAACATCACACAACCAACGCAACACCACATACTACTGCGTCAATTAAAAAGCACATGTTTATTGGCATTACACTGATCAAAATAATAATAGTATACTTACTCATATTTGGTGGTGTATTCATTGTGTCTGCTTTGGTTTAGCCAGGAACAGTAGGTGTGTATAATAGCACTGAGTAAACCTACGCACACCCAAACACCCAAGTGTCACAACAAAGACCTGGAGGTTTACACAAAGAATATGGTAATGACAGGCACCAATAAACAGCTTTGAACCAGCCTGCAATATTATACCACTATTCTGAACTTAGTGTCACTTATAGTTTTGTGAATTGCAAAGAATTTGTGAAACCTATAATGAAGAGAACGAGTGAAGACATATGTACCCAACACACTCTGAACACACACTGATTCTGATAGTGACTCTGACAGTTCAGCTCTAGCTCTGCTCAGTGGTGCCAGCACTGCCAGGACTGCTTAACGAAATTTCCCCAACTTCAACATTAGAATTTCCCTTTTTATCTCATTAATTTCCTGTCTACTATTGAAAATTGTGGCACATTTTACCATCTACTTGAAATATTTCGTCTGGTAGAAATTTCCCCATTTATTCTTGAACAATCTGTGTGTAAATTCCCCATTGGTACCTCTAATTCCCCATGTCTAGAGAAAATACCCCATATTTGGCAATATTGCTCTAGCTGTCTCGCGCCACGTTTTAAAGAGTTGCCATGACCATCCAGGAAAATCCCACCCAATATCACTCTCAACTAATCCTCTAACCGTGGCTTTAGTATTCTCTATAATCACAGACCACAATTCCTATACATTTGTAAGTCATCCTCAAATCTCAACATTCTCAAATTCAACAGTTAGGGCCTACGTCAGCAGATACACATTGCTCGTCGTGCGTGTACATCACAATGCGCACAACTATTAACACTTAATACATTAACTATACGAAAGGATAGAAATTGAAAATAAGAAAATATGAGTATTACACCAGTAGATATAATCTTAATAAATACAATAAGAAAAGATATTCAGAGATCGACCCCCAATGAAGGTGTGACAGTGGTGCAACTTGTATCACTTCCAACGTCACCAATATCAACTCGACAGGTATGTACGTTAATTATATCCTGATAATAAGGGACGTTGATAAGTAACTAACTATTCTAACATCAAATCTTTAAGCAGCTACTTGAACAATTTGTTAGTACGTGTCCAGTTATGGAAGATTTTAGCATTTCCGCTATACACAAATATTGAACACACTAATAATAAAAATCAGATGACACACCCCAATAAAAACCTATTGATATAGTATTTAAACTTGTAATTAATGTACTGCATATAGTTATGCAACCACCTATATTTTATATCTGACAGAAATTTTTTAAGGGAAATTCAGATTATGGCAACCTTTAGCATCTTATTCCACCACAGCTGGCAGGCTGATAATGTCCGATACCATTGCAGAGAAGCAATACTGTGTATAATATATATATATAATGGTGATTCAGCATTCGATGCATTAGATTGAATGATGACCAGTGGTTGGATAATTCTAAGCAACAATGTGTCTATGAAAAAATGTCGAAATATACATTATTTAGCTGTTACAATACATTAATGATATTGTATTGAGGAAGGCAAAAAGTGAAAGGAAACCCATGCACCTAGATTTTGTAGGCCTACATCTTTATTTATTGATCACTACAGTGTATACGTACTTATTTTTGCTACAATCGAATGAATAGGTTCATGTTAAAAGTGTTGTTTGTTCATCTGCAACACACTCTATTCCTGTACTACAAACATCTAAAACATATCCTCAGAAATGTAGGAGTTTCCCTTTACTTTTCGCATTCAAACAGCAAAACTGATCCAAAAATGTCATAATTCAATTTAATGCATGGAATGCTGAACCACCATATATATATATACAGAACAGTACAGAAGAAGTTATATGGCCAATCTGATGTTACATGGATTGCACTGTTAACCACACCATATAGGCCTACTTACACGTTACTACTGTTATCCTATACAGTAGGGTTATTGTATAAAGTAAGAAAATTTGAGCCTGATATTCACTGCGTCTTAATTAAAGGGACAAGGACGTATAATAATACTGTAGGTATTGTAGGTATTTAAATATTTTCCTTTGTTGTCGATGAACTGGTCCCTATGACGAAGTGTACCAACATAGCATATTAATTCGATATTCCGGGTTGGCTAGGTAGAACCAGGTGGATGGGTAGAACGCGCTGTGGTTGATAATAACATCCTACTTGAGTGACGTAGGGCCTAGGCTATGCGATTTCTGTTACAACTATGCCATTTTTCTCACCGTTGCTCTTATATAACTGAGCTACGGTTTAAAACTGTTGTAAATAATTCTCGCTATTGATATATCATTTGTGTTTACCTATATCATACATATAGATGATGACTGAAAAGGAAACTTAATAAACTTATAGGCAAGAGGCGAACGAAGTATCGAGGCCAGAGAGGTGAAGAAACAAACGAACACGTGGATATGTTTACCTCTATGACGTCACTAGTGTTGAGGTGGTATGATCCGTGTTGCCATATCTCCATTACAAACATTATTTATCAACACATGCACGCAACATTTAAATATCGACCGCTTTACAAGGCATATTGTTTAGAGGGAATGTATGTTTTTAACAGTTATAATTCACCGTACATAAAAAGTATTTACCAGTATTAAATTTTAATAATAAGTAAGTACAGTCCTTGCAACAGCTACCCTCTATGGCGTGTGTACCATCGTTTGCAGTAATACAAAGAGAAGAATCTGTATAACTTCCTAATGATGACAAGTACAGTACACTGCAGCTGTTTGTATGTTCTTTCAGAAAATAAACCCATTACTAGTATTACTATGATAATAGGAAACCAATTTAATGTAGACATAATACAGTCATTATCCTGTTTCTTCCTCTTTCCAAGTTCCAGCATAGGCCTACATTATTTTGGGAGTTATTGTAGGATAATAATATAATATAGTACGCTGCCAGGCCTGTATACTATTGTAGATACAGGACTGCAAAATATAAATACAGAGTCGACCGTCAGTGCATCCATGAAAATATTTGTCTGGCGGTGGTCAGAAAATATTATATATATATATATATATATATATATATATATATATATATATATATATATATATATATATATATATATATATATATATATTGTTTAATTATGAGGAAGATCAATAATTGTGTAGTCTGTAGTGTAGGAACTGGATGCTGCTGATCCTTCCATTCTGTGTCGTGAAACAGAACCCTTCGGTATAGCCTACGAGTTATTTATTCATTGATTCACTACAACTTGACAAAATAATGGTAACCTTGTGGATTTATACGATATACGGTTTTTTAAAGGGGAAATACTGTGCAGTCTTGGTAAATCTAGAGCAACGGATACCTTCAAAGTATTTTAAGCAACAGGCCACCATTAATTTTGTTAATCAAGATCTGTTTCCTGGCATACTATGGAGGAATCAAGGCACTCTACCATATGGGTAGATTATCTTATTAAATTGGAAGGTTAGTGATTCCTCCTAACTATACCAGAAATCAGACGCCTCAATGGTACTAATAGTGGATGTGTTTCGTAGCATAGTTTGGAGGAATCGGAGGCCTTCCATTTCACCAACAAAAGAATCTCCCGTTAAGGAATAAGGATGGTATAGTGACGTGGAGAGGTGGCTGAGTGAAGGACGCTGCTGCATGGGCTGCTAAAGACGGTCCCACTGATTGACTATTCCTGGACCAGGGTCACCCTATACGCAACTTGAATGGTGATTGGCTGGTTGGCTACCCTGCATCTGGTGGTGTTTGATATGATCCTGCCGGCGAGACCATCAACTACGCACATACACTTTACAAAGAGATACACTATGAGGAACTTTTTATTGATGGTGTTTATTATCCCTTGGACTTTCGTTATTATGTTTCGACACGAGACATTCACTTCGATTATACAGACATTATTGTAGCCTATACTTTAGAATGGAAAGTTCAGCACCTACTATTGTTTCAGGAGACCTATAGACCAAGTAACGTCAAACCCAGAGGCATCAAACCAATAATTTAGTGGAAAGGGAAAACCACATCGACAGGAAAATATGCTTGCCTAGGCCTGTATGGGATTGGAAAAATATCTGAATCTGCCTTTGTTAAACTGTAAACAGTGTCAAATTATGAAGAATTAATTGTTAAATAATTTGTTCTTCCCCCTATATCCTAACTGAAATTTTAAGGTACCGTACCGATAGGCTCTTTCTTAATTTTTGAGTAGTCTCCTCTGAAATCTTTCTGTACTCACAATAACAAAGTAATTCCTGTATTCTTCCAATAACAATCTTAGCTACCAATGTGTCTGGTGTTATGTTTATGAAAATAACATTAAACTTATGAGATTCTTAGAAGGATTTGGAAGTTAGTTAATCGAAAACATCAAATGATTTCACAGGTTATTCCCCGTATATAGGTGAGTATTGCCTGTAGTGATGTGGCCAATACTTTCAAAGTTTTGGCGCCCAGCCTCTCCCTTTCAGGTCTTCAAATGTCCCTCTTTTCTTTCTGTTTCCTTCCTGCTTGCTGTCTCACCTCTCTATCACCTCTTCTTGCGCTATATGACCTCGCTGTTGCTGCGCCTAATATCAATCAATCACAGGTTATTAAATCTTAGTGTTTATTATTACATCAAGTGTTCTTGACTGCAGCTAAGAGCTTCTCTTTAATAATGAACGATGGTTTATAAATGGGTTTACTGTTTCATACTAAATATTCTCTCCGCCTCACAAGGACAATGAATGGTGGTGAAGGGATTTCAGGCACATTTCTCGGCATCAGAGTTCATTCCCCTTGTTATCTATTGACAATAAAATTTTAGTGTTACACGACCTTCGTTGTACGACACTAGAACATTGTACTATACATTCAGCGCTAACTGTGTCGGCTGAATCCATATCGGCTAGCCTGTACCGTACACGGAACAAGGAAAGTGCATTTGGGAGAAGGATCATGTGCCAACTTTTACGAAAGCTTAATTATACTTCCCTGACCTTACAAAACTTTAGACATGTTGCCCCAGTTCCAAGTTTAACAAAGTACGGTGTGAGATCTTTGTGTTGGCAGCGGAATCAGACTGAGAGAGAGAGAGAGAGAGAGAGAGAGAGAGTACGTACTGTAGTCTGCGTATTCCATCTATAAATACCGAGAAAGACAAAGTCACAAAGAGTCACAAAGATAACTAAGGTTTAGAGATAACGAGATGTTTACGATGGCCATGAAGGAAGGAGCTGAGAGAAGCAAGAGAACAAGACAAGATGAGACACATTATGTAAACAACAACAACAGCAACAAAAACAACATAAAGTATGAGAAGAAAGATTAAACCAACACAAAGTAGGACAAGAATAAAAACAATACAAAGTAAGAGAAGAAAAAACAAAGTAAGAGAAGACAAAAACAACACAAAGTAAGAGTGTATATAATAAAACAAGACAAAGTAATAGAAGTAAAAACACAAACTAAGATAAGAATAAAAACAAAATAAGGGAAGAGAAGAAAAAACAACACATTGTAAGAGAAGAAAAAATCACAAGTAAAAGAAGTAAGGAAAAACAAAATAAGATTAAATAAACAAAAAAATTAAGAAAAACAACAAAAACGCAAAATAGGATAAGCAAGAGTCAGTCCATGATTGATTGATTAATATTCGGCGCTGCAACAGCAAGGTCATTTAGCGTTAGAAAAAAAGGTGATAGAGAAGTATGACAGCCAACAGGAAGGAAATAAGAAGAAAAGAGGGAAGAGAGAAAAAATGAGTCCATGACAAGAGGAAGAAATGTGTGTATGTATGTATGTAAGGATGAGACAAGAAATAAACCAAGGCAAATATAAAAATAAGTACAGTATATATTATTATAATGTACTGTATGTAGTTAAACACTCGCAATCCATAATCCCCAGCTCATCTAAGTCGAAGCCAGAGATGTAGAGCAGAAGGGCGGTTTCTCGACGACAGCCTACCCAGTTGGTTTAATACAGCAGTATGTATATAGCCTAGTCACGAGCCCCAATAAGTATGTGTATAGTCAGGAGCCTCGATAAGTACTGTATGTGTATAGGCTAGTCACGAGCCCCGATAAGTAACCAGGTCTTATTAAAGTTTCGAATTACTTAACATAAAATTAAACTAATAACAACGCTCATCCTGCCTCACACTTGCTGGACCTTAATTATGGTTAAAGCTCTATCAGGCTGTTGGAAGTAGATCTGGATTACTTATTATGGCTCGTGACTCTACAACGTTACTACTCAACTATAATTTTGATGACCTATGTCCCTACTTTTTTTTTTAAGAAGACATCACAAACCGAGAGGAAGACTTAAGTACGGTATCTCATTAGTGAAAAAATACAAACAAACATACAAACCACATAAAATGCCATCAATATACTGTAGTTATATCTTATGGTGTCTGATGTTTCCAGGTGGGCGTGGCATCTATAGTACCGGTATATTTCTATAATCATTTTACCGTATCTCAGTTTTACGCGTTAATGAGAAGCATGAATATTTGTTATCTTTTTCACTTTATTCATTTATAAAAGAAACAACGCCTCATTACTTTATTGGACGAGAGCCTTGTCCTCCGTTATAAGTGACGAAGATTGTACTCATGTAAGTACATTATTCATCAGTGTGTGTGTGTGACGGGGAGGGGAGGGGAGGGGAAGTACTCACCACTCTGGGCGAGGACTTCAATATCTGAATCAGTCTCGTTGCCGAAGTCGTCTGGTACTACAGTGGAAGTTTCGTCGTCGTCGTCACCTTCGTCGTCTTCGTCTGTGGCCGCATCCTCTTCGACCTCGTCCTCCTCCGGTATACACGTGGAGGAGGAGGGGAGAGATGTGGTTATGGTGGTGGGCGTGGTGGTGGTGGAGGTGGAGGTAGGAGTGACGGCAGGATACGTCACTGGGTACATCACATCATCACCTTGCGTTAATTCTTTCAACCTCTTCCCTGTTTGGTTTCTTCTTATTTGTCCCCACAGTGGTCTCCTACGCTTCCTCCTATTTTTTCCTTCCCCACAAGTTGATTCGATTTCCTCTTCTGTGTCCGAGGAGTCTGACAGATTGGGTAGTGCTGGTAAGGGTGGGTACTGTCCCTCCCCACCTGGCTGTGTGATACTGTATATATCAAAGTCTCTAATGTCTTCTTTCACTTGGACTCTGTTACTAGGAATACCCTGGCTTGTAATGGGTGTAGTATTTATACTATTCTTGCCCTGTTGTTCTTGTGCTTGAGATGCTTTGACAGTATTACATGACCCAGCTTGAGTTTGGGGGTGATCCATGTCGCTACTACACGTGGTCTCAGTGGTGTCCCCTTGATACACAGGAAAGTCACACTCCCCTTCACTACCTTGGCTAAATACACACTGAGGGCGAACCCACTTCACACAGGCTGCTACTACGTCTGGCCCTGCCGCCTCGCTGCCAGACGTTACCACAACAACACCATCATCAACATCACAACATTGCCAACCGGGGTATAGCACCCCTCCAGAGCCCGCATCATCACACGTCACCATCACATCTCTTTCCTTGTCATCGTCGTGGACAATTTCCCCACAGACTTCATCGCCTTCGTACTTAACCTCGGTGTGGATATTTCTGTGGTTGTTTGTTATTATGGTGCATGCATTTTTGTCTTCGTGGATCAACTCATGGTAAACTATTTCATGACACGTTACCATATCTCTGTCTTTGTCCAGGAACTCATCTTCTTGGGTCATCTCGGTGCCCATATCCTCGTCCTCTTTGCTTCCCTCGATACAGTCAACCTTATTTTCATAGATAACCTCAGTACGCATAACTTCACTGCTCACCAAACCTCTCTCGTCGTCAAATAACTCGTCAGCAGCTTCAATTGCGAGTTCGGGAAAGACAACATTATCATCCTTGATATTCTCGATACTTGTAACTTCTCTGTCCCGCATAACCCCGGTGCATGGAACTGTAGATTCCTGAGGACATTTATTTACCTCATTGTTTTCTGTGGCTCTCCTTTTAGTTTTACTAGACACGAAAGGAATTTGGTGAATACGAAGATCGCTGTTTTGAAGTTTGATAAGATTATTATCAAATTCATTGTGTTTCATTTGAGAATGACTGTCATCCACTATCTCACCCTCGTCTGAACAACACCAGTCACATTCCTCCTCACATCCTAAATTTTCACTGAAAACTGCAGACGAAGACAATAGAGAGTATGAGACTGCAGTGCTATAAGTAGATTCTGGGGCACCCGAATTTCTTTTATTCTGCAACGGCAAATGTGAACGAGAGCAAGAGGCTACGTTAGTACCCATGGACCCTGATATGCTCGGATGTTTGTTTTGGCACACTGGCGACCAGGAAGATGTGATACAAGATTTTCCCACGTCAGATTCGTCCTCGAGTGAATGTGGCGACGAAACTAATGTTGATGTAGAGAAAGTTTTAGTACTAGTGTCTGAAGTCACTGATGTAGGGACTATGAACCACGAAATTTCAGCCTCATATATATTATTTTGGGGATGCAGAGGAAGAGATGAAGAGGCGAGAATTCTTGGAACTGAAGTCACAACAGGAGATGTAAACATAGATAATCCCGATGCTGATCCGTCCCCTGGTGGCGGTTTACGTGATGAACACTCAGAATCCAATGACTCCAGCAGTACCCAGGTGTCATCGCGGTCACCAGAGGATTCACATTGGTCACCGTCGATGTGATCTGCTGGTGTTGTTGTCGTCGAGGTTTGAAATTTTTCACAACTCGAATTAACATTATTTTCTGTCACTTTAAGAATAATAATTTTGCTGTGTGTAGTTTTGTCGCTATTATTCTGAGTGTGGGCGAGGTTAGTAACAGAGTGGAGCGGGTATGAGTTCTTCTCTGACTTGATATTATGAGGCAGCTGTAAAGACAAGGCAGGTGTGGCAGACCAGTACCGGCGCTCTGAATAGACGTGAGACATTGATGTTGAGGAATCTAAATAAGCACTAAGCAGCTGTTTGGGGTCCAGTTGTGGATGAGGCTCATTTTGAGGCTTCGATTGGGTATGAGACATATGGGACAGCTGTGTTGTGTCTGGTTGACCATGAAGGGACAGTTGTACAGGATGAGTGGCAAGTTGTGCTTGGGAAGAGAGAAAATGTCGTCCGGTGAATCCGGTCTGTGTTTGTTGTTGTTGATGGTGGTGTGTGTCGACTCCCACAGCTCGCCAGAAGGTTTGAGTAAACACATTACACACAACACTCACCATCTTGATCCACCGTCCTCACTCGATCAACTATATTATTATTGTCCTTAGATTCTGCCCACTTCCTGTAACGAGAAAACATTGCTGTATGATATTCTTTGATTATACAGTACATGATTTGTGATAGTTTTGAACTGTGTATATATATATATACATACATACATACTCTCATTCTGATAACATTTATTTACTTGTGGAATCCCTCAGTGACGTGTTAAGATATCAGATAAAAAAGTCTAGGCAGGAAGTTAATGATAATGTTTGTGACGACGTTCAAAGTCAGTCACATGGTTCACTGAGGCGCATTATAACAAGCACATGAACTGTTAGGTATTGTACAAATGATTCCTCCAAACTATTCCAAGAAACAGATTATTTCAATTTGGCTGGTCTGGTCTGTAGTCTGTCTAACTTGATCTAAAGGAATGGGTAGCCTCCAATATTAAATGAACACAATACATTTCAAGACGTTCCCACGTGTACAATACTTCCCTTGTACCTATAGTCCATCATTGTAATTGTTATGTTTGGTATTGTACAGTTAGACCCATTAATACGTGGTACAGCCCAGGAGGAAGATGCATATCCCTCTCCTGTAATCAGTGACTTTTGTGTGGCATTTAATTACTTATTGTCGTCATCCCACAACATAGTTTCTGCCTCTGGTATATTATCTTATTAGTCGCAAAGGAATAATTATACACTGGGAGGAGCTGCATGGCCATCTTCCACCTGGGATGTACCACGAATTCATGTAGCCAACTGTACATATGGTTGACTATGCTGTTCAAAAGTGAGTTAATTGGTCGTGTAGACAGGTACAGGATTTCAAGGGTAAGGTATTTCAAGGGTAAGGCAGTCCACAGATAAGGTAGTTGGTTGGGTAATTCACTTCAAGGGTAAGGTTAGTTAATTGTGTAAGGTATGTCTAGTAGGCACATTTCTGGGAAGTGTGTGATGGTGTTGGTGGTAGTGGTGTTGGTGGTAGTGGTGTTGGTGTTGTTGGTGGTGATGTTGGTGGTGGTAGTGGTGTTGATGGTGTTGGTGGTAGTGGTGGTGGTGTTGGTGGTAGTGGTGTTGGTGTTGGTGGTAGTGGTGGTAGTGATGGTGTTGGTGGTGATGGTGATGGTGTTGATGTTGATGGTAGTGGTGTTGGTGTTGGCAAGCCTCTCTCTACATTACGAATCACACCATCACATTCTTAGCTCCTCGTTGGTTTGATTGTTACTTGGTTTGTTTGTTATTTATTTCGTTAGCTGGTTAGTTATGTTGCCAACAAGTTTACATAGTTAAATTGCTACAGTAAGTTTGTCGAGTCCATCTCTAGTTTGGTAGAAAGTTATTCAGTTAGACAATTAGCTAATAAGATAGATGATAGCAAAGTGGTTAGGTAGGTATATTATAAGTTAGTTAGATATAAGTAGCACTATAGTAAGTTAGTTAGGTATAGGTAGTACTATAGTAAGTTAGTTAGGTATAGGTAGCACTATAGTAAGTTATTTAGTCAGTCAGTCAGTCAGTTATTATGTATTTATGTTTGTTTATCACGGGGGTCGTTAAAGGGATCGAGCGTCTTGATTCCTCCAGAGTATGTCAGGAAACACGACCAGATGAACACAAATAATGGTGAACTGTTTGTAGCTTGGAATAGTATACACGGAGGAATATATTGTTCCAAATTTACCAACACAGTACTACCCCCTTAAGGACCCACATGATGTAGTCAGAAAATTGGAAGTACTCGTAAATGAGTCCTTCAAATATTGCCACGAAACACCACCTATATGGAAGGAGCTTGTTTCGTGGCAAGGTCAAGAGGAATATCAGAAGTCTCCAATTTTCATACACGATCACAGGGTTCTTAAGGCATACAAGTCCTTTGTTCAGGTGACTTATAATATGCTTCAGTTTCATGTTTATGGGGTAACGCTACAATTTGATATTATGATACAGTACTCAATGCAGGGACAACCTCTGACCCACGTGGCAAAGGACACCAGAATAGGGGACCTTTCTTCCCACGTGCACCATACACGAAACGCAAGGTGAGGGACTGGGAATTTTGTCAACAAGGAGAGAGAGAGAGAGGCCTTGACCAACCTTGACCATGGAGAGCACACACAAACACACACATATAATTATATACTCTCACACATACACTTACCTACTCATACACACACACACGCTGTAATGGACTACACTGATTCCTCCATGCGATGCCAGAAACAGACTATACAGTATACCTCAATATTTAAGACAACAAGGTTTGTTTTGATGTAGTGTTTAGAGTGTTTTGATACAGACTCCACAACAACACATTCCCATTAGTAGCTTGTAACCTGTGTGTGGAAATTACCTTCGTTCACAGATAAGAAATTCTCCCTTATGTCCTTTTGAATGACTTAATTTAGTACCGGTATTAGAATTTATGAGTGAGACTGTACATCCCCTTATTGTAT
>JAWZYT010000413.1:257500-315000 GCA_034508575.1 Petrolisthes manimaculis | reverse complement strand
ATAAAGGGAATGAGTAGGTGGTAGGGAAGACAAAGAGAGTTGACAAAGAGAGAGAATGAGGAGAGGAAAGGGGAAGAGGAGGGGAGGGAGAGAATGACGTCAGAGACAGATTAAGAAAAGACATATATAAAAATAATGATGAAGAGAGAGAGAGAGAGAGAGAGAGAGAGAGAGAGAGAGAGAGAGAGAGAGAGAGAGAGAGAGAGAGGGGGGGGGGAATAAAGGGTGTGGAGGAAGTGGAGGAAGGAAAAGACAAAGGAAAAAGAGGAGGAGGAGGAGAAAGAATTTGGAAACGAGAGACATGTGGGAAGGGAAATAGATATAAATGAAATTCAGAAATAGAAAAGGTGATGTAAAGGAGGAACATAGGGAAATAACATACATAATTATATATACTGTATCACTATAACAATTTCATATTCATCTATTGTATTATTATTATTATTATTATTATTATTATTATTATTATTATTATTATTATTATTATTATTATTATTATTATTATTATTATTATTATATACCTTTCTTGTTAACCTCCTATTTTCCTTCCCTCTGTACCGTATAATAAGACAACGGAAGGAAGGAAAGTGGAAGGAAGGGGAGGAGAGTATAGAGAATATATAATTATAGAGTGGAAGGGACAGGTGGATAAGGGACAATGCAGGGTATGAGGGAGGGAGATGGTGTAGAGAGAGTAGGGTAGGGTAGAACTAGGGACATGCAGGTGGGCAGTGGGAGGAAGGAAGGAAAACAGGAAGGGAGACAGTAAGAGTAAGGGCTATGTATGAAGATTTGTTAGAAAGGAATGAGGAAGACAGGGACAGCTGCATGTAGCGAGATGAAAGTGGAAAGGAGTTATAGGGGTGAACACAGTCAACACACACACACACACAGAGAGAGAGAGAGAGAGAGAGAGAGAGAGAGAATGTGCCACTGGGAACGTGACTGATCTCATGAAGTCAGGTGTGTGTGTGCACTTATATACAAAAAACACCTTAAGCGCACGGGCAATGCACAAACACGAGAGAGAGAGAGAGAGAGAGAGAGAGAGAGAGATCAATTTTTTTATATCATTATACAGTCATCAATCAATCACTTTTCAGTAGTTGGTGACAATTGAGTAATGGTATCACTCAGAAAGGAGTGAGGAAAGTTGAAGAAACCTTTGTTGTTGTTGTTGTTGTTCTTCTTCTTCTGATGATGGCAATATTATTTAGTAATTGAGGTACTGATGGAAAAGATACTTTATGATGTTGGCAATTATCTAATATAATGATAATGATAAAGATAATAAATGATGTTAGTGGTGACACACACACACACACACACACATACTCTGCATGGTGCCATCTATACACTTTCCAAATAAAAACACAACCTTTAGCTTGTAGTGGCCAATACATTGCACTCACGACACCTTCAGCCTACAAACAAAATAAACATGTTGCTCACTCCACAACAGATTCATGTAAAGACACAAACCTTAGGGGTCACAGAACTCTATGTCTTTATGTAAATATATATATATATATATATATATATATATATATATATATATATATATATATATATATATATATATATATATATATATGCCTGGTTTTTATCCCCTGAAATATTAAATATAAATTATAACCTACATGTATATATCTACCTGTACAGTAGACAACATAAACATAAGTACTCACGTGTTGTTGTAAGGCAGCAACCTAGCAACGCACCTCCACCACACACACACACATACACACACACTCCCACCTTAACACACAAGCAGGCCAACACTGACTGTTGCTGCATCATCTGCATGCCCGCTACACAAAGTATTTTCTGGGGGTGGGCCGACTATAGACCACTCCCAAATTGCAAGTCCCAACCCAACTAGTTATATAAATATACGCCTATGGTGTGGACACACACACACGTAACTCACACGTATAGCACACATATTATATGAGCTTCTTTGTTAATATAGGTAGGATAGATTCGTGATATTCAATTGGCTGGACATTAGACCTATTACGGCTCGAAAGTACGAGTAGCCTATTATGTTGAAAATTGTTCAACCCAAAATAGAATTACGTTATTGGTACAGTACTTCTCCGGAATATAAATCATTGTTAGGAGATAATAATAATAATAATAATAATAATAATAATAATAATATTAATGATAATAATAAAAATAATAATATCAAAATAGAATGGAGTGGGTGAGTATGTTGTTGGCCTGCTGTCCACTAGTGTACAGTTACGATCAGTAAAACTTGTTATAATTATATACACAAAGATTTTGAATCCATTGCCGCAACAAACAAACAAACGAGTGAAAACCTAACGTACCTTGCCCAAACTCCATTTTGAAAAGGTAATAATTAATGTACTCATGAGAGGGTTAACTAATGATGCTATAATAATATGTAGTACAATTCGATCACCATGCAGGGAAAATTATTATTACGGTGGTGTTTATTTACCACTTAACAAACTTCAACGTGTACACAATAGCATATTCTTGTCTGTATCAATACCAGTAGTCAACATAATGCAAACACCCTTGTCTGAAAAATATGTATAAAAATAATCCTCGTAGGGAATGTTGATAAGGTCCACGTTTTACAACCAGACAACCTCTCTCTCTCTCTCTCTCTCTCTCAGGTGAAAGAGAGGATTGTTGCCCCTTACTACGTGATCTTTGCCACGTTCTCTGCATGGGGACTGTTTGTGTTACGTCATGCACTTTGCAGTATTCTCAAACAATCTGATGACACGGGAAAGAAAACAAAGTCCAGCATTTTCTTCCAAGATGTTCTGGCTGCTCTTATATTTTAGTTAATAATTATAATGTTTCAAAACAACTTAATCAAATCCAAAGTAACTTATTTAATTTAATCTAACCTAATAATATCTCATCCAGCCTCGATTTTGTGCTTAAAACTACCGCACCGTTAGAAAGAAATTCCCTGAAACATAATAGTAAGTAACAGCAGAGCCAGTGTTGCCAACCGTAGGGTAATCGCCCTATATGTTGGGCATTTCGACCTTAAATCCTTGTCTGTAGGGCGTAGGGTAATTTTACAGAATCATAACGAAACGTAGGACGTTACAACATTTTGGTATAAGTGATAACATATTTTGTAACAATAAAATATCATATAAATGGTATAGATATATGTTAAAAATGTATTGCTTAAAAATATCTATTACCTTCAACTACATAAAAAATAAAACACTTAAAGTACACATCTTAAAGTACAGACGTACGATGTATCGGTAATTATCGCGGGAAAGATTTTACAAAATACATCTAACTCGGCCAACACTGTTCCCCTGTTAAATCCGCTGGCGATCACACGCAACCCTTCAGTTAGTTACCCCGGTTCCCGGTTCCCGGGGTAACTAACTGAAGGGTTGCGTGTGAACGCCAGCGGATTTAATATGAAAGTTGGGGAACGGAGTGTTGGCCGAGTTAGATGTATTTTGTAAAATCTTCCCCGCGATAATTACTGATACATCGTACGTCTGTACTTTAAGATCTGGTAAACAAATCGGGCGGTACGCTGAAATTGGGATAAAAATACCCGTTTTCTGTGGCGTTTGTGTACTTTCAGTATTATCGTTTTTGTTCAAATAACTCAAATAATCATCAAAACAATTACATACACGCTTGTTTATAAGACTTTTTTCTATCAGGAAATACTAGTAAAAAGCAACTATTTTATTTGGGTATTACTAAAATATGTACCGATATATGGTCTCGTCTGGAAATACGAGGAAAAAAAACGTTACCCTTTTTTCAAACTAATATAATGTAGGAATTATCTTTGATATTACACAAAAAAGTATTTCACAAGGTAAATAAATCATTCTGTAAACCTCAAATAAAAGCCTAATCATTTACAACTTCCAGAAATTATGTTTTGAGGTAATTTGTTCAAAACTTGAACATTTAATCCTGTGAATAGTAATAATTATTTTTTTATATACTCTGACCAGTGACAAATATTTCTGCAAAGGCTGCAGGTTTACTCACAAATATGGTAATTAATGACTGAGAGACTTGTCCACCACTGTGCAACAGAACAATAAAATTACAGTAATTTACAAACTCACTTAACAGTGGCTTTATAACATTCTAAATAATATCTGATTAAACATCATTAGTTATATGGTATGTATAAGCAATTAAAGGCAAATAACAGGAAACTAATTCAACATAATTTTTTTAATTCAAACTTTCAATGACATATTGACATAGTACTGATTCTTGTAATCAAATCATGACTGCAAAATAATGAAATGTGTGTTACAAATATTTTCCTTGCACTAGCTGTACTGCATGATACTTTATCAGCTTAGTTTAAAAAATTAATAAGTGCTTGCCATTATGCTATTGTGATTGTGCAGATAAAAACTTTTTTATCTCAGCCAACAGCTCGCGTTTCACTGCATCAGGCACCAGCTCTGGAAGTAAAGTTAACATGTAAATTAATAATATTCTGTACTGATAATAGTTTTTTTGTTATGGCACCATTTCTGTTTCCTCCAAAAAGTACCCAGACCCTTAGCTTGGGTGTAAAAGGACTGAAATGAGTTAATAATCAGTCATACGTAGGATTCTGGTACACAACACAAATGTGTTCAGTTGCCATGAAAACACACACACAATAAATGGAGTGAACAAAGGATCATAGTTTGGGTAGGAAAACTATGGAATAACAATCAATTTATCTATTGTGAATACAGTATTAATGTATCAATTTGTTTGAGGCTCCTTTTGGCATGAAAGATTTTATTACAAGAAACATAAAATGGTATACTGTTACCATACTGAGGGAGTGTTTCCCTAAATATTTCACTGTACTGTACAGTAGTTTCATCATCATCATCATTTTCGTTTAACGTCCGTATTTTCCCATTTAGGATCGGGTTGGACGGGCGATGACTGCTCTCCACATCTGTCTATCTTGTACCATATGTTCTTCTATTCCCATTAAATTTATATCCTCCATTACACACGCTCTTCACTTTTTCTTGGGCCTTCCCACCGGTCGCCGGCCCCCAACTCTCACTTCCTCCACCTCACTCAACACCCCCCCCTCTGCCTTTCTCACATGTCCAAACCATCTCAGTCTTCTCTGCCTCAACCTAACAGAAAGGTCTTCAACCCCACACATCTCTGCCACTTCA
Organism: Petrolisthes manimaculis; assembly: GCA_034508575.1. Lineage (NCBI taxonomy): Eukaryota > Metazoa > Arthropoda > Malacostraca > Decapoda > Porcellanidae > Petrolisthes > Petrolisthes manimaculis. The sequence continues at coordinate 309,814 of JAWZYT010000413.1, read as the reverse complement.
CTGCTAGACCTCCCATCTTGCCACCTTATTCCTGCCATGTATCTCAGCATTCTACGGTCACAGCTGCGTATAACCTCCATCAGTCTGTTTGTCAATGCCCATGTTTCTGTTCCATACATAAGAGCAGATCTCACACAGGCTTCGTATGTCCTTCCTCTGGTTCTCAGCCCTATACTTCACCAATAAACTGGCTATTTCTCGCCATCTTCCCCATGCAGTTGCTACTCTCGCTCTTACTGCTCTTTCCACTCCTGCTTCACAGTCCAACACATATCCCAAGTAGCAGAACTGTTGCACTTCCTTTAACACGCCTCCATTTACCATCAACTCGGCATCCTCTTCATCACCATCACTACCCATCTCCTCCCTCACATATCTAGGACATACAAAGTTCCGCACACCTCGGAGAATTATCAAACCCGAGCATCGTTGGTGACACCATTTATTACACTCAGTACACAGCACTGAGTTTGTTCCCACTCCTCTTCCACAACATCCACATGGCCATCTTCCTGACTGAATTCATTTTTGAGCCTTGTTTCCAGTCACCATCATTTTCGTCTTTTCCATGTTTATTTTTATCCCCCTCTGTTCCATTGTTTCCTTCCACCTGTTAAACATATTTGTTACTTCTTCCTTTGATTCTGCTGTCAAGACCAGATCATCGGCATAGAGCAGTTCCCATGGACCATTTCCTCTTGCCAATTTAGTAGCCTCCTCCATTACTGTGATGAAGAGTAGTGGACTAAGAGCTGATCCCTGGTGTACTCCCACTCCTATGTCAAAGTCCTCTGATATTCCTGTCTTTGTTTTCACCCTTGACCTTGATTCCACATACAGAGACATGACTGCAGCCACAAGCCTTTCTGGCACTTTTTGTTTCCTCAGTAGTTTCTATCTACAATTACAATACAGTACTTCCTCAAAATGGATCAGGAATATGACTGCTAAATCAAGGTAAGCTAGACTAAGTTAAGTTGTATTAAACAATTCCTGGTAAGATAGGACAAACAGTATTGTACAATTGTTGTTGTTGAAGTTCCTCAAGCTGTCTGGCTGAGGAAAGCCATGGCCTGAACCGGGCTCTCCCACAGTGCCATCGAAAATTCTTTGTGCAAGGTCTGTAAGAAGGGTGTTTGTTGAGTGTAGTGGTCTGAAGCCATGTTGTGAAGATGCAAGGAGGATGTGTGGTATGATTAGTTTAATGATGAGGCGCTCGGTGATTTTGGAGGGGGTACAAAGGAGGGTGATATTTAAATATTTAAAGGGCAAATTATGGCGCATGCTAATTACCAAGTCAAATATAGACTCCTTGAATTTTAACTGTCAAATTACTGTATCAAAGTATTGAATCTTGGAGAAGAACATTCATATCATATCCATTCTACATCCTTTTTATATGTGCATGTACTGAGTGTAAGCCATGTGTGCAAGCATAATTTTCTATTATAATTTGAGTTATGTTATCACCAATCTTAAATTACCTACAAAACTAATAATCAAATACATGTACTGTAATTTTAATCTTACGTCTCCCTTTAGGTGTAATCTCCTTCACCAACTCGTCAACAGTGACCTTCTGTAGCCCTCGTTCACGTACAATGTCTTTGGCATGTTCCTGAAAATAAAAGAAATACATGACATATCATGGTATAATTTAAACAAGTAAACAACGCATTAAATCATTTATATCTACATGTTTTAAAGTTTTACCTAACCTAACTTAATTTGGACCATAACAGATTACTGGAACCTAACCTGGGCAAACAAAAGGGGAATCAAACATGGTCAAAATGAACTGGCTCACTTGGAATGACTTCAAAAAGCAACAACAAACACTAACCAATATATAAAGAAAATTGGTAAGAGATATCCTTTTCTATGGCCCTTCTTAACCATTTACCCAGGATTACAGAATAATATACAAAGAAAGTACAGTATATAAAAATCAATCAGAGGAGGTGATGAAAAACAAGGTAAAACAAAAGTGGTCATCTCATCCATCTCATCCCACTTCTGTACAGTCAGCAAAAAATATATTGGAATTCCCCAATGAATAGTTAGTTAACTTCAAAGTAAAGGTGGTTTCAATAGTTTTGTTTACTGACTGTACATGTAAACAAATACTTGTTACCGTGTATAGATAATTATGTCATGGTATCTAGGGTCGTATGCAAGAATATTCATGGTGTATATGACGGCATGGTATTGGTATGATGGCTCTGTTGTTTGTCTATGGAGCCAACGTACTGGTAAGGTACCCAGCCATTGTATACACCATAAATGTTCTTGTAAACGGCCCTATTGGAACCACTGCTATATTGAAATAATTAACTACTATAATTATGCATAGGGTGTTGTTTTAAAACCTTTTTGCTGACTGTACAGAAGTGGGGGTATTATTACAGAAGTACTGTGTTCTTGGCTTGGGCCGTGCAGTGTTACCACATCCGGCTAGGTCCCAGGAATTTGCTCAGGTTAGGTCACGATAGTCTGCTGTGGTCTGGATTAGGTTAGGTAAGGTCAGGCTTATTTCAAACTGGGTAGATTTGAATATCTTAGAAATGGGGCATTTGCGGAGGAAATGCCATAGAAGAAAATAGTCTTAGAATGGTCTAAATAAGTGGGTAATGAAGGCAGAAAAACCGTACGTGATAACAGCAATTCTTTAAATATTTACCAATTATGTTTGTAATATCTCGAAAACGGGGCGCCCCATCTCCGAGAAACACCAAAGATTATAAGTGTCTTAGAATGGTCCAAAATATAGTGAATATAGTGAACCCAGTACTTCTGTAAATTTACCAGTGAGGATAATATGTAAGTATTATCTACCTGGAGTTCATCCCTCCAACCACGTTCGGTATTATCTACCTTGAGTTCATCCCTCCAACCACATTCGGTAAGTCGTTGCCGTAACATATCTTTCAACCTTTCCTTCTCTCCTGTCTCCACAAGCTTTAAGTTGACGGAATTTTTCAACTGTATGCTTCTGTCTGACATGGCTGGCTGGCTGGGTGAAAAAATTACTTGATTAATATGGGTACACGTCTCAGTATGAGCGATGATTCAAAGAAATTCGCTTCCACAATGCTATTTACTTCCTACTACCAAGGATAAATTAGTACTGTAAGAAGGATATACCACTTCTGGGAGTTTTGTTCGTCGTGGTACAGCTGAACAGACTTCAACAGAGGCACCTTCCGGCAGACGGGAATAACTAATAGCTGGCGCCTTTGCTTACACAGGAGCTGTGTGCGTGTTTGTTCATATTTTTGGTTTGCTGAAGTTAATTTTGTGACGGAAATGGGAATTACTGGGTGCTCAACAGTAAACTGTTCCACCAACTCTAAGTGGTATAAAAATCTATCAATTTTGCGCTTTGGAAAATATCCTGAAACGCGAGTTTTTACATAACTTAGCAAGCTACGTCGTATAGATTTGACTGAATGTGATATTTATACAGTATTAATTTGATGTTAACTGGTGTTAGAGGATGATACCCTAAGCGTTCTACAGTTAAACAGTATTGGTGGTAATGACATTTAACTAGTGTTAGAGGATGATACCCTACCTAATGTATTCTATATTCTTAAGTACTGTACTGAAGTCTGTACGTGTATATTTATTTGTTCCTGTTAGGATGGACTACAGTATTGCACATATATTTTCCTTACCCCCAGACTGAAACTATGGATTCAGGCTTAATTGTAGACAGCAATATATAACAAAAGTAATTCTTGATTTTTAGAACCTCTCAAGCTAAGAAAAAAAGCGATAAATCACTGATTCTAAAACAAACAGTACTCAGTTCCTCATAGTAATGTAATGCTCTCACGTACTGGTGATGACAATATGATACTGTACGTACTGTACAGTACTAATACTGTAGTTCGATAATTAATTGTTTTGTAGTTATAAGTATGATCTATAAAATCTGTATGACTGTTCTTTTCTTCAATTATACGTCAGAATATTATTGATAAGCAATATTGTGGATATCATAAACAGGTAATGATTACTAATTTTAGATGTGCATGGATGTTATTAAAGTATGAATGGTCGTTGATTTTAAGGAATAGATATTTCTTATGCAATTTGCCTTTAATACATATATCAAGCAAGATTATGTTTATTCTCAAGCACATAGTGGTGGTGGGGTAACAGCTAGTGTTGTATGTACAGTACAGTACTTATATCTCATTGATTTATAGTTTAAAAAATAAACTATATGCATATCTTTTTTTTTTTTGTACTTTTGCATCAAAATATTGTTGAGAAACATAATTGTAGAGGTCATAAACCGGTAAAACTCATCGCACATTGGAGTTGCAGTACCAAAATGGTAGGTATGGTTTGTTTAGCAATATATCATGCATGATTTTGTCGAAGATATTATCATAATTTAGAATGCTGTTTGATCACAATTAATATAATTATTAATTCTATAGCCAAATGATTAGTATTAAATGTCCTGTGCGTAATTACTATAGTTAGAAACTTCGACCTAAAACTTAATCAGGATAAATAGAAGCAAGTAGGAGCTGGAGTGTTGATTACTATTGGCCGCTAGAGGCGCCACCGTCCCAGCCAACTAGAGCCACCACACCAAATTAACATTGAGTGGACTATCTTTCTATTAGTATTAAAATCTTTGCTATAATGTTTGTTGTTTAGTGTTTACATTTTGTTGTCAAGACGATCGTGGCTTAGGTGATATGATAATTTTCCTACGGTACAATTATGGTAACGAATCTATTTCCAATTTATGTTTTTGTTGGACCTTTTATTTCTACGTTTTGTGAAGATGAAAGAAGTATTAATTAAGCAAGGTAGTTCTGGAGATAAATTTGAAAGTCAATAATAAAAATGGGAGTATATAGCCCATAAGGTAGATAAAGAATCAATTAATTAAGGCGAGAGATTAATGGGACTGATGGTTAAAATCTTGCAGCCTTATATATCTAAAATAAGAACTTTAGATAGTAACTCACTTATAACTCACAAGTGTTTTCCCTACTTAGCCATTCTTTCGGAGTTTTGGTTGTTGTTATTGTTATCAATAATTATATTACTATAGGTTTCGTGTATTGTCATTTATTAGGGTTTGTTAGGGTAGTATATAATATCACCTGTAGTTTTCTTTGTGTCATACTGAAGTACCGGGTAATTCTATCTTATACGCTATGTTAACTTTGTATTATATTTTCCTAGGTTTATAAGTCTGGGTTGTGGTAGAATTGGTATAATATATGTTTTCAAGAAAAAACTTTTTCATCACCTGCACGCAGGCTGTTTTGTAGGCCGATGTGGTAATCGGTAACGTTAGGCCTATTCTATATAGTCTTGCAGTAGAGAGAAATTACATTTTTTTTCATATATAATATATATATCACTATAAATAAAACCTTCAAGTAGTTGAGTAATATTTTCATCCTAACTTGCTAAACCGTAGGGCAATGAAGGCAAATGTAGTGTAATATCAGTGTCTGTGTAGGGCGAAGTGTCTGTGCAGCTGTGCAGGTCGAAGTCTCATTGTCTCAAGGGGTTGGCAACTCTGTAGCCTGATCTTCTTGTTGTCAGCTGTTGTGAGATAAACATTACGCAATGGTTATCACGTTGGGTCAAAGGTAAGGATTGCTTGTTTCAGTAATTAAATAGGTGGATTAATGAGGTGAAGGATTATTAAATAGATGAATGAATGAAATGGAGGATTATTAAGTAGGTGGAATGTTTGTTTCGGTATAAATAAGTTAGGTGGATTAATGAGATGGAGGATTTTTTTTCGGTAATTAAATAGGTGGAATATTTGTTTCGGTTGATTAATGAACTGGAGGATTATTTATTTTAGTATTTAAATATACTGTAGGTGGATTAATGAGGAAAGATTATTTGGGTATTAGTGCCGAAGTGCACCTTATTGTATAATAGATATTTTACTGTCATTACCCACTAATTTGGACCATTCTAAGACGCTTTTCTTCTATGGTTTTTCTTCCTCAAATGCCCCGTTTTCGAGATGTTGTAGTAGTTTGCCCAGATTAGGTCCTGGTAGTTTGCCCAGGCTAGGTCCCGGTAGTCTGACCAGGTTAGGTCCCGGTAGTTTGCCCAGGTTAGGTCCCGGGGTATTAGTGCCGAAGTGCACCTTACTGTATAATATATACCGGTATTTTACTGTCATTGCCCAAATTGACATTTTTATTCTGTAATTACTATTTATAATGCGTAACTTCCATGTTTAATCCTATTAAACAATCTCAGACATACAACACATATTAAAACTACAAGTTAACCATAAAAGTATTGCATTATAAGTGAAATATGTATAAATACAGTTACTCCCGGTACGCAGGATTATACCCACTTTTCTTCTATGGCTTTTCTTTCTCAAATGCCCCGTTTCCAAGATGTTGTAGTAGTTTGCCTAGGTTAGGTCCCGGTAGTTTGCCCAGGTTAGGTACCGGTAGTCTGCCCAGGTTAGGTCCCGGTAGTCTGCCCAGGTTAGGTCCTGGTAGTTTGCCCAGGTTAGGTCCCGGTAGTTTTCCCAGGTTAGGTGCCGGTATTCTGCTGTGGTCTAGGTTAGGTTAGGTCAGGTCAGACTAGTTTCCAAATTATGTTTGTAATATCTCGAAAACGGGGCATTTGAGGAAGAAAAACCATAGAAGAAAAGTGTCTTAGAATGGTCCAAAATAGTGGATAATGGTACTAAAATATACAATATAGTGAACCCAATTCTTCTGTAAATTTACCGGTTTGATTAATTTTTTATCTAGTTATCCTGAGGAAAAAGCTTCTAACCTGACCTGATTTAATCCAGCTTAATCAAGACCTACATAACCCAAGAGAATACCTCGGTCCTAATTGAGGTCTAATGTTCAGTTAGGTCAGGTCAAGTTATAGATTCTTTCCTGGCAATAGTTTGGTAAATAATTGATAAAACAACCAAAAGAAAATATGCATGAAATTTTTTTGTAGGAAAAGTCCAGGTGGAATTATCCTTCAGGAATACCCATCCTACTACAGTGATGAGACTATCAGTAAAAACTATATAAAATAAACTTATATAGCAATATAAAGTAAAACTTCCCAGGTTTACTGTGACACATGGTAATGTAATTATAAAATGGATAAAAGGATCATAATTTTTCCATTTTATCCAGTAATGGACTAAAGAAATGGGAATCAGATCATTAACAGATGGTCAGCTTACTTCATGGCATGGATGCCCCCAATGTGACCTGAGCCAATTCTGTTGTGCACTTCTCAGCTTCAATATATTTACCAGAATTTATATAAACTTTAGATATTTAAACTTTTCAGGCATCCTCAAACATAAACCAAGGAAAAGAAACAAGTTCACCATTCTTGCTGAAAGTGTGAATGTGAGGGTTGGGGAGGAGGGGCTTCACTGCCAGGCTCCCGGCACCAGATTCACCACCACAAAGGTAGTACCTTACCCTTTACTTTTTTACCTATACTATAATTTATATTCCATTGAAAAACTGAAAGGAAGATTGTATCTATGAATTTTTTCATTCTGCCTTATGCTTGCATGAAAAAGGACTCTATTTCCAAATTCTTCATAAAGAAAATTTCTGTTAATTTGGGTTGATATACAGTATATATTATGATATATCAAATATCAATGATACTATGATACTATCAAAAAGCAGGTAAGTAATACAAACAGAGTACAAAGCTAGACAAGAGATGATATATTGTTTGGAAGAGAAAAGAGCTTAAGGAGTTCAAAATGTATTTGGGAACAGCACTTTATTAGCTTGAAAGCAGGTAGAGGGTAATATGACAGAGAGGTCATGATTCTTGAAAGAAATTCATGGAGAATGATGTACCAGTACTGTAAGTACAGTACAGATATTAAAATGCGATAGTGGAATAGTATTTTATAATATTCTGCCTCCCAGATGTAGATGATATGGAATTGGGTGCAGCAGACTAGATTAGATACGGTGGAAATAAGCTGCCTAAGTGGTGTGGTACAGTATGGGTGTGAGAGCAGTTATTGTTGTTGTGTATGTGGTGGTTGAATTAGTAAAGCATATACAGTATACTGTAAATTGGAGGATTTTCTAAAGGTGTGTATGAAAATTAGATTTAAGGCCAAGAGAGTGGAGGAGTTCATGAAGGAGAGAAATGATTGTGGGAGTGGGGGATTTTGGTATATTACAAGGAGTGTGTTTAAGCAAGGAAAACTGAAGACTTTTTTTGTCAGAATCAATCTTTTAAGGTGACTTCCCAGTGAGAATGAGTTGTCAAAGCTAGAAAGAGATAGGCTACAACAGAGTAAATTAAAAGGTGATCCTTTTTCTCACAGTCAGAGCATTAAGAAATGAAGATAGCAAAGTGTTATAGATGAGCATGGAAAGAGCACTATCATATTTTAAGTTTTGAAAGGCTATTTGGTTTTGATTTACCATTTAGGTTTTGGCTAATTTTGCTGCCACCCTCCTCATGTATCTTGGCTTGGGACTGGTTGCCCCCAGTGGTTGGGTTTGATCAATATTAGCCTATAATAACCTCTCCAGATTTTTTCTTGTTGATAGGCTTAGATGAACTAAAAAGATGAAGCTAAGGGTTTGAAACTGACTCTTAACATTTACCACTTGATTCCAGATGCAGCAAAAAGCATTACTTGGGCGCCTGCATGTACTGAGCCGAATCCTTGCCAATCCAACAGTACAGAGACATCCTTCGGCTGGGCAGTTTCTTCAGATATGTAAATATTCAGGTACAGTCGGCAAAAAAAGTTTCGTTACCACACCTACGTTAATTTTATCATCGGAAAGCACGGTAGAATTGGTACTCCGCTGACTGGGCAGCCATGCCTTGTGTCATCCGAGATGGCTATCGTCTTTGCCCCTCTGATAATATGCAGGCCGCAGCGTTGACAGCTTTTATATATCAAAAGTTTAGCTGATTTTAAACTAAATTCTGAGTGTTCAAGAACTATTATTATTATTCATTATTAAACATAAGGAAATACGTTTGAATATTTTGTTATGCCAAGTATTTTGTGTGTGTGTGTGTGGTATAGGTGTGTTGTTTATGGTGAGGTTTGATGTGTAGCAGTGTTCTGCATTCCAGTTGGTGAGAAGGGTGACAGTTGACTTGGTGGGTGCTATTTTAAGTCTGTTTGTGGTTAACCAGGCATTAAGTGTGTTGAGATAGGGTTGGAGGATGAATGTGGCTGTGTCTGCATTTTTGTGCGTACATGTGAGAGTTATGTTGTCTGCGTAGGAGGCTATGTGTATTTGTGGTGCCTGGGGTGTTGAAAGGTCATGCATGTATAGGTTGAAGAGGGTGGGTGATAAACAGAATCTTGGGAGTACTGTATGTCATTCTGGAATGATTAGTGAAGAGTAAAGGATGATTAATGAGGATAGTGGAAGTATAATGGAAGGATAGGGAGACCAAAATCAGTAAGAGGGTTGAGACGGATGTAATATTTGAGGGGAGGGTGTGCCAATGGAAAGGAGAAATGTTATGTATTGTAGAGATTGGAATACTGTACTTGAAAGTTATTCTGTTTTTGAAGGAAATTGTTTGATGCCCAGAACCAGGAATATTTATTTCCCAGCAATGGCAATCCTAAAGTAATAATGTGTATCCACAGGCTAATATCCCATGGCCCAATCCTATCAGGTACTACATTCCCAATCCATTCTACCAATTCCTCTGGCTGTTCTTGTTTACTTTCATTGTCCTCTAACAATTATATTTGGCAAATACAGTACATGTAGTTGGCTATAACAGTAATTATTTAGATAATGGTCCCTAACTCACATTGGCTGCAATTTGATATTAGGATTTCTTTTAATAATATTGTATGACAAATAACACATATGGTACTATACTTCACTTTCAGATGCTTCCAAAGTGACCATTGGAGATGTTACAAAGCAAATAATTGAACCAAAGCATCCAGAGCTTGTTCCCATTGGCTACTGTAAGTATCTGCTGGTAGGTCAAGGATTTATATGTTATACTGTATAGGTTTATTATTGATGATGGTGCAGTCATTTATCTTTAAATGTGATTGATTGGTGATGACCTGAATCATGATTAGAGTAACATTGATACAGTAGTAGCAATGGCTACTTGATGCTTTTTGATCTGCCTGTAGTGATCTGGACTCAATCAGTAGGAGTATTTCAAATTGTTGGTATCTGTGTAAGAGAATGAAAATAGGGGTTTATAGGGGGTACATGCTGCTAGTCTTATTACAGGCCAAACTGTAATCTTATTAAAAGCATAATAAAATGAGACTGATTATCAATCCTTTTTAGTTCCCAGCTAAGAGCTCCCAAAAGGAGGTGGCTATGCAAGAGTGGTCTTCATGTAACTCTATCCTTATACCCCAGTTGCTCTCTTTTTCCTTCTGTGAAAAGACTATTCAATTCCCTAGAAGGGGTTTGTATTACCTTAATGTACTGTGTTATGTTAAAAAGAGGGTATTCTTGGGTAGAGATATATCTGGTATAGGTGATATTTCCATGGATCTGGGAGAGACTAAAAATTCAGGCAATTCCTAAAGTCTCCTGACTCCTTTTAATAAATAATGTAGATTGTAATTTATATTTTCAAGTTATCTCTGTCTTGCAGTGAAAGGTGATCTACCACAATCAACCTTACAACACTTAAGATGGCTGCTACAGAAGGACCAGCTGGGGCAAGATGTATTCCTCATTGGTCCTCCAGGGCCGGCCCGGAGACTGCTGGCCATGGCCTTCCTCCAACTGACAAAGAGAGAGGCCGAGTTTGTCTCCTTAACCAGAGACACCACCGAGGGCGACCTCAAACAGCGCAGGGAGATCAAAGCCGGCACCTCATTTTACTGTGACCAGGTGAGGAATGGCTGGGTTCAGATGTATAAGTCTACTGTAATATAGTTTTTATCTCTGTACAGTACCATGTTGAATGGTGTAATGATTATTCTGGGTATCACTAGATAATCAGTGATACAGTCGCCTGTACATTCAACCAAGTCAGTTACTATTTTTCAACTTGTTCTAACTGAATACAGTAACAGTATGTGTAGGGGTTTTTGTATGAGAATTTATTCCTTCAGAGTGCTGTGCGGGCTGCAGTGGAAGGGAGGGTCCTTGTGGTGGAAGGTGTGGAGAAGGCTGAGAGAAATGTACTACCAGTCCTCAACAACCTTCTAGAGAATAGAGAGATGCAGCTGGAGGATGGGCGGCTACTTATTGCTGCCAATCGATATGACAAACTGCTCCAGGTGAGTCTTGGGTAACCTCCTAGAGAAATGTCATTAACAGAAACAGGTTAAAGCTATTTATTTGTCAACACGTATTCGTCTTGTGCCATAACCAGAGTACCTCTTGTAATGATAGGGATGCCAATCTTTCAACTTCATGATTTTTATTTGGATTTATTGTAAATATGAATTATATTATGCCTCCTGGCATTGTGTTTTAGAAAATTACTTGCAGTTGTTATAAAAATGGGATTGTAGGAATTATCAATAAATGCTTCAGGTCACTCCTACCTAGGTTTTATGATAATAGCTTCTATATTAATAAAGTGGTAGAAATAACACAAGAAATAATAATAGGGGCTAATATAACATCATTCAGCTTTGGAGAGTATAGGAAAGTGTAATGGGATTACGTAATGAGGGTAGCATAGGGAATTGTAATAATTTGACTGTACTTCCAAATGTTGAGTATTTTGGTGTGCTAGTAACTGCAGTTTTGTTTTGTTAGTGAGTGCTTGCACACCATGTGATCCAAGATGTCTAAGGTATAACTTGAAAGCCTTGCAGAATGTAAGGGAATACTGTTCATTACTGTACTGTATAATATTGTATGTATATGTACTCATTATCTGTAATGGCCTTTCTGATCCTTAGTGTAATTGAAGCAGCTTGAAAACCTGCCATCACTTTTTGGAGTGACTGAATATTTGTCCAAAGAAGTGATGGCTGGTTTTTAAATCATAGTAGCTTAGCACTGTACTGTAGTGGTAGAAATGAGTCCGTAGTGAATAGTGTAATGTGTATTGTTTAATGTAAGTTTGGTATGATGACAGGAGCACAGTCAGGAAGAGCTGGACCAGATGCGTCTGGTGAGAGTAGACCAGAATTTTCGAGTGATAGCGCTGGGTCTGCCATCACCACCATACCAGGGCCACCCGCTTGACCCTCCTCTCAGATCTAGGTTCCAGGCCAGGCACGTTGCTTCACTCAACTTCAAGGTCAGTTTTCCTCTCATGGTTTCAATAGTGCAGTAGGCTTTTGATGCAATGCAACATGGGAAGATTTAACACTTTTTTTTCTGTCTTCCACCATATGATTTTGCTTGTCAGAGGGAAGCAGTACTGATGTCCAGTACTTAATGAAATATTTCACTGAGCCAATAGTAACAATGACTCAAGCCTTAGATAGCATATGTTGACCAGTGCAAATACATGACCATTAATTAATTTGGCTTGCAAGGAATGAATCACAAAATTCTAGGGAGAAATTTGTTAATATTAAATATGGCTTCAGTATAATATGAAGTGGTAGATTTGTGTTTTATCAAAGGTCAACTGTATTCTTGGTCTTGGTCTTTCAGTACTACAATACTGGGATTCTATCTATCTATAGCTCTTATGCTTGGTTCCTCTGAGAACTCTCCCCAAGAGGGTGGCCAGACAAGCTGGTACCGGTACACTTATTGATACAAGAATACAAGATAGTGGACTATGAAAATGCTCATTCCTATGGACATACACTCGCACACATGCATCCACAAACCAAAAGGGAATTTGTTGGGAAAATATAGGGTATTTAAAATATAACTTGCCTAAATGGAAATCCCAGATCCTTTAATGTTGTTAAGACACCAATACAAGAATTTTAGAATAATTAATCTAGATCTAAGAAGCATCTACCACCAGCTGTATTAGCTACTTGATGTTGGTTGGATGTGTTCAGGGTATGTGGTGAGGGAGGAGGTGGAGAGTGAAAGGGAGGAAATGGCAGAAAAGAAAAGAGGTAGTGAGGGAGAAGGGAGGTAAAGAGGGAGAAAGAGAAGAATGGAGGAAAGAGAGAGAGGAGAGATAAGGAAAAGTGAAGTAACGCAGAGGAAAGGATAGATGTGGTGTAATGCCGGACCTGAGAGTTAAAGGCGGGATTGGAAAGCTAAACCAGTAGAGTACTCTTATGGCTTACCCGGTAGAAGCTCTTCCTTTGATTTCTCTGGTCCGGGGTTCGATTCCCCGTGGGTACGACTAGATAAATATTTAAATGGATCAATTTCTGGGTCTGACTTACGGTATTTGGTTGATTTAATTCTTCCATGATTGTGTGATCCTGATTATTACAGTGGGACTGGGGAAAGAGGATGAAAACATAAATAAAAGGAGGAAGAGAAACGAAGGGAAGACAGAAAGTGGGATAGAGGAAGAGAAAAGGAGGGTAAGATAGCTTTTTAGGAAGGAGAAAATATACGAATATGCAGTCTAGTGTAATGGGCTCTGTTATGGTTCTTCTTGGCATTATTGTAGTGAATTAAGTGCTATTGGTGTTTATGGGCAGTCCTTCTCTAGGTTCACTGGGGTCGCTCATATTGATAATAATAATTCAGATATGCTGGACGATGCTGATAGGGTAGCTGATTCTGAAACAAAAAAGCACATTATTACTATTTTACTACAGTATATTATTGCTAGTTGTCAAAGTACAGTACTGTAGATGAACACACCATTTGAAGAGGATTGGTCTGGTTGTGTTCTCAGAATGTATGGTATGGTAATAAAAAGTCAGTTGCATCAGTTGGTACCATTCAGACAATTTTTTATGTCAAACCTAAGAGTACTGTATTTAACTCAAACAATGAAGATATTAAAGCTAGAAATTGTAAGCAGATGAGGTATGAAAATGCTGTACTGTGTGGATGAAAACTCATTCACAAACCTGGTCAGAAGAACTTGATGACGAATCGTGTGTAGTGTCTGTTGGAGTATCATGCATTGATCGAGGTCTTATTGAGCTGAACCAGGCTGGTGGGGTGTTATACCAATATGGAGGCTCCCTCATCCACCGAGGGGGTCTGTTGTACCAGTCTGGAGTATTGGCACCCTGTTTACATTAAGGTGTTCAGGATTAGAAAACAAACCTTTGTTGAAGATATGCCAACCATCTGGTATTCCAGTACAGTACTGTATTTGTTGGCAATGTGCTTTGATTAAGCCTCTTTACATGTATCGTACAATAAAATATTATATCATCATCAATACCCCATTTCCCTTTCTTCAAGGGGTGGGAAGGCTCTAGGGAAAGGGGTAGAAAAGAGAAGCAAAAATACGGAATGTAAGGACAGAGTGCCCAGTGAAATTGGCCACACACACAAAATCACACCCCCTTTCAAGCCACAAAAATTCTCAGGTATGGATAAAGACCCAATTTTAAATCCATCCTAAAGTATTTACCGGAGGTCCTGATGGAGTTCCCCTTGTAGGATTATGCATCACTCTTCCTTGATCGGGTAGTAGAGGCCTTCCTAGAGTGAACCATGCTGGAGGAGTCTTATACCAGTATGGAGGCTGCCTCATCCAAAGTGGGGGTCTGTTATACCAGTCTGGAGTGTTGTCGGTCTGGGTGTTGTCAAGCATCATGGATTAGTGGAATATACTGTATTATGCAATTTTGTGACTACAGTACAGTAGTTTCAGTACTGTAGCTTTTCAGGTTCTAGGACTTCCTCACTGTACATGGCCTCAGGATACAGTGTTTCAATATTATAATATAAAATATTCACCACTTTTTTCTGCCTGTGTAATGTCGAGGCTTAATGTTAAGATTAATCAAATGGGGAACCAGTTGTGGTAAAGACAAGCCAAAAAAGTTCATGAAAACACTAATTGCCACAAACATGTTGAGATACTGTAATTTTAGCATATGTACACTGTTTTACCCTATACCATTAAAACAGTTCACAGTATCGGAGGAAATAGATGATGATAATGGATAGAGCAGGATATCAGTGTGCATTTTGTACGGAGATTTTAATACTGTACTACAGTATATTGTACATTCGGACAACTTTGGAGAAGAGAGATAAGTACAAAAAGGAAGTGGAGAGTAGAGCAGCCCAAGGAAGAAAATTAACTGATGTAATGTCAGCACTGATAATAACAAGAGAATGAATTACTAAATAGAGATTGCTCAAGGAAGTGTTGACATCCACACTACCATGTGAAATGTCCTGAAATACTTACTGGAGGTCCTGATGGAGTTCCCCTTGTAGGATTATGCAATACTCCCCCTTGTCCTGGCGATAGAGGTTTTACTTGAGTGTACCAGTCAGGAGGAATGTTGAACCAATATGGAGGCTCTCTCAACCATAATGGGGGTATGTGGTACCAGTCTGGACCATCACCACCCTGGGTGTGTTAATACATCATGGATTAGGGACCTTAGTTGAATATGCTGCATTGCAACTATAGTAGATATAAAATTTTCATGTTATTCAAGAATTTCATACTATTTCCCAATTTTCTACATCCATTCATTACTGGGAGTGGATGGTGGTTGTGGGGGGGGTTCTGAGGCAAGTGGGCACTACTGCATGAAAGAGCTTATATAACTCTACTGCAGTGGTTGATGGTATTGATGTAATTAATTATTAAATATCAGCTTCAAAATCTAACTTGGTTTCCCTGTTGGTTGGATTATCTACAATATTTGTAATTGTTTTTGTTAATGTCTTGTAGACTGGAGGCTGGTAATTTTTCTGGCTTGATATTGCTTTTCTTGTTTATTAGTATGATCTTTGTATATTTACAGGGTTTTGGTGGAGTATGGTGTGTGAGTTTATTTAATAAGAAATCTTGAGTATCCTTGAGTAAGTCCATTATAAAGCTGTCTTTTCTCGCTTTACCTCTCCTCATTCCTTTCAAATCTTTTCTTATTTCCTCTGATATTATACAAGGTACAGTATGTACAGATACTGTATAGTCAAATTAATGTGAGTGCCAGGGATAAGGAGTGGATAAACTTCAGCTGGTTACTAGATGAGGTTCCTTTGCATCGTCCTTCACTGCTCATTAGGATGGGGACTTTCATGTGTAATTCTGTGCTCTGAACCCAACTTGGCTCAGTGGTAAGAGCTTTATTACTCAGGGGTATGATGGTTCGATTCTAACAACAATTTCATCTTGTGTGAAACAATAGTCATGCCAGTTTAGCACAATAGAGAAATTAGTACAGGTTGATCGTTCAACTCTCTTGTTCAACCTTAATCTGGGTTCAGGTTTTTTACACATTAATCAACATGGTTACCATATGGGTAATACAGTAGCATCAACAAAATACTTTATATACTCCACTGTTTCCTTTCTTTCTACTACCTCTGCTCACTGAGCTGGAAAGATACATCAACAAATACTTCCAGAGAGACAAAATTTTGCCATGTTATGGAGTACAGTACAGAAACAAACTCATACAAAAGTATTTACCGTGTGACCTGAAGGAATTTCTCTTGGAGGATTATGTACTGCGGCCTCCTGTACAGCAGGTGGTTTCACTGCTGGTCTTATTTGAGTGAACCATGATGGAGGGTTGTTGTACCAATATGGAGGCTCTCTCAACCATGAAGGGGGTTTGTTGTACCAGTCTGGAGTGTTATCAACCTGTGTGGGTTAGAATGTCATGAATTAAGGAGCAACCTACTGTATAGTTTACTTCATAGGTGGTCTCCTTTTTATCCTCACTTTATGTAATGCAGAATATAAAAGGTCTAGCTTATCACAGTATAGAATTTTGTACAAGTTCTTCATTAAAGTTTTTCAGCTTCATTCTTGGCTTCCTATATTTTGGGTTGCTGTAGTTTTATCTCGTCATCGGTGTCGTGAAATGACATTGAAGAAAAAATAACTGGTCCATCCAAAAAGGCTGCCAACAAGGAAGTACATTGTACTCACAACAGCAGCACTGTGTAGTGGTGATCAAACACTAGCTACATCAATGCCAATGCTAGAGTGAATGTGTGTACAGGGCACTTGGCAATTTGTTGTAAGTTCAACAATAGAAATGTTGAAGAGGAATGTGTTTGTGTTAAATTCTGTTTCTATTTTGGAAGATAGAGGATGAAATGTGGGTGTATGGTTAAGATGTTGAAACAAACAGCGAGTTGAAGTATTGTACAGGTATTCTTTTCCTGATCCAAAAGAGCACATTAGAATTGCTCAAAATGTGAAATTGATTGTCTGTTTGATTGGAAAGGTGTTGTTCATTATAAACTTGCTCCATGTGGTTAGAGAGCCAATAGGAAGTTATTACTTGGACACTCTGAAGTATTTTAGGGAGGAAGTGTGAAGGGAAGGCCTGAGGCTCTATTGCCAAAGAATGTCCTTACCTGTGAAATAACAAAAAGTTAAATACGTACAGTACTGTATATCCATTTGAGATGCCGAGACGCATTTCATTTGATGGAACATAAGTCGTAGTAAGGGGGAAAGATGGATGAAGGTAGAGTGTTCTAGAGTTGACCATTATTGTGTATGAAAGACTGAAGGTACCGGTTTACTCTTGCATTAGGTTTTGATATATTATCGAGTAGAGAAAAATGTGTACAAAGGTATTTACCATGTGACCTGAAGGAGTTTCTCTTGGAGGATTATGTACTGCGGCCTCCTGTACAGCAGGTGGTTTCACTGCTGGTTTTACTTGAGAGAACCATGATGGAGGGTTGTTGTACCAATATGGAGGATCCCTCAACCATGAAGGGGGTATGTTGTACCAGTCTGGAGTGCTTACTGCCTGTCATGGATTAGGGAACAAATCGTAGGGAAAATATTGTTGATATTTCTATCTATAGTTCTGATGCCTCGTTCCCTCCAGGAACTCTCCCCAAGGGGGTGGCCACAGCAGAAGTGTCTCCAGTCTTCCCTATTCCAACCCTCCCTCCATACTTGGTCAAGCCCTCCTCTGCCCCTCACGTTTCTCTCCCTTACATACTCCTCCACTCTGTTCTGCCATTTAACCGGCGGTCTGCCTCTCACACCAGGTCCCACTCATTTCCATACACCTTCTTTACATACTCCTCACCTTGCATTCTCTCCAAATGTACAAACCACCTCAGTGTATTATGATTCACTCTCTCAACCAACCCACACTCAATACCACATCTCTCATACACTACTCATTACTTTTTCCATCCCACCTAGTAAGTCCACATGCTCCTCTCAAGTAACTCATTTTCACTGCACCTATTCTAGACTGATGAGCTCTACTCCATGCCCATATGTCTAATGCATATGTTAGTGTTGGCAGGATTATACTATTTCTTAGTCCCCTTTTCACTACCACACTCACACTTCTACCTTTCATAATCCATCCCAGTGATCTTATGACCTGTCTACTCCTCATTGCCCTCTCCCTAATTTTGCCTTACCATACTTCCATGTTTACATAGAACTGTACCCAGGTACTGAAACTCCTTCACTTCCACAAAATCTCACTCCCCAGAGTTATCTCACACTTTGTCTCGGCTGGCACTCCCACTCTGTAGGGTGTGGCAAAGTCAATCACTTCAGTTTCTGCTCTTTCAAATACCATCACCTTACTTTTACCAACATTCACCTTCAGTTTCCTTGTTCACACACAGACTGAAACTCATCCACCACCCTCCGTAACTCCCTTTCACTCTCAGCCATCAGCACAGTGTCATCTGCAAATAAACTTGCCACCAAGGACCAATATACTCCATTCACTGTCAGCTTTGCCCCCAGGCCATTCACTTTGGCTGGCCTTCATCTCTCTCATACATACATCCATATATATATATATTGAACAGCCATGGAGACATAACATACCCGTGTCTCAGCCCTACACTAATATTAAAATTCTCACTTAGATCACCCTCTACCCTCACACATACTGTTGCCTCTGCATAAAAAGCCTCAACACCATAAATCCTCAACACTTCTGTCATAGCTCTCCTATCAACCCTATCGTATGCCTTCTACAAGTCCATGAAGGCAGCATACAACTTTCTACCCTTCCCAATATATTTCTCCACTGTTGATTTTAATGCAAATATCTGGTCCACACATCCTCTACCCTTTCTGAACCCTCCCTGCTCCTCACTAACTTTATTCCATGTTTCCTCAATCAGTCTTTCAGTCTTCCCCGTTATACTAAAGAGGCTTATTCCCCAATAGCTACCAAACTCATCATTACTCCCCTTCCCCTTATACAAAGGTACAATTATGGCTCTTCTCCAATCCTCTGGCACCTCTCCCTACCTCCAGGCCAATGTGCAAATGATCTTCATCCACTCCACCACTACCTCCCCCCCACACTTTAACATTTCAGCAGTTATCCCATGTACCTCCGGTGCCTTTTCCATCTTCAACCTTTTTATTGCCTTCCTAATTTTCTCTATACACCCTGTCACTACCACCTGCCTCCATCCCCTTATATGTCACCACTGCCTCCCATCCAGTCCCCTCATTCATCAAACGATCAAACTGCCTCTTCCACACTTCTTTCACTTCCTCACTTCCACTCACAGTAACTCCATCCTCTCTCTTCATTCTCACACTACCAGACTTTTCTTTTCCTTTTTCTCTTTTAACCTCCTTCCAGATTAATTTCTTGTTTTCTCCAAACTTCTCATTCAGTTTACTACCAAACTCCTCATCCACTGTCCTTTTACTCTCACTCACCATCCTCTTAACTTTTCTCTTACATAAATTATATTCTCTCTTCCACCTCTCTTTCACCTCCTCTGACACTTTCCTCTGAAATGTTCTCATATATGCCTTCCTTTTCTTTTCTACTGCATCTTTCACTTCTGACCACCAAGCACTCTCTTTCTTGCCCCTCTTCTATGTCTTGACCCCCACTATATCTGCTGCTCTCCTCATCACTAGTGTTTTAAACATTTCATACACATCATTCACTCCCTCCCATATACCCAGCCTTGCATCCTTCAGCTCCTCACCCACCCTCCTCTTATATACCTCTCTATACTTGATGTCATTCAATCTTCCACTTGCTACCTCCTTCTTGTTTCCCCCTCTATCCTTCCTACCATTTTGCTCTGACCCTAATCCTCGCCATATCCGCATAGTGGTCAGAGCACTGAAACATTCTTCTCACCACTCTAGCACCCATCACATATTTCCTTATCCTTTAATCAACAGCTATGTAATCTATCAAACTCATTTGCTCTCCCCTTTCATCTTTCCTCTTCCATGTGTACCTGTGGATCAGCCTATGCTTGAAGCAGGTGTTGTAGTGTAGATATTGTATGGTACATTTATTACCCCCCTCTGCTTTACCTGGTATGTGCTAGTACCTGTACTGTATAGTGTTTCTCACCTCACTGTTGTATTGGTGGGCATGATGATATATAAAATATAAATCTTGTATTGCAGTACAAATCATAAATCTATTCACCAATCCATTGATAAGTATTTACCGGTGGTCCTGATTGAGTTCCCATTGGAGGATTATGTAATGGTAGATGATCACTTTGGGTTCCAGAACCATAATGTACAGGCAGACAGGATCCTGTATCACATTTCAACAGTGTGCCAAAGAAAACTGTGTTACCAGTGCAAGTGAACTTTTGTACTATTGAGCCTCCCATGGGATCTGGGTTGCAGCTGGAATAGGTAAGAATAAAAACAAAATTAGATTTTAGAGGAAGTCAGTTGGCTACTTGACTCATATTAGGCAGCTCCTGATATAGAGTCCTGTTATAGAACATGGTCATTATACTTTATATATAAAATTTTGGGTAATAGTCTATAGTGTTGGACCATAATCTGGTTTGGTCTGAAGGTTTTCAGATTGCAATGTTTTATAGTGTTTTTTTAATGTATTTATTATTCAAGGCCGTCACATTTTAATGTTTTGAGAGATATGACCCCCCGCACCCCCCCCCCCTCCCAACCCAATCTCCATAAACACTTCATTTTCGCCATATTTGAACTAGATTCGTCGGAAAAACACAACAGCGCATTAAATAGAATTAGTCTGACCTCACATGACCATGACACAAATAAGATAAATAAGATAATGGGGGGCTATCTTAGAACCAGTGTTGCCATGTCTGCTTGACGAAATTTCCCTAACTTCAACATCAGAATTTCCCTTTTTACCTCAATTATTCCCTGTTTACTTTTGAACATTGATGGTCTTTTAGGTATTTCATCTTGTAGAAATTTCCCTATTTACTCTTGAACGAACTGTAAATTATTTCCCTGTGTGGACTTCGAAATTCCCTAAAACAGATAAATTTCCTTGCACCTGGCAACACTGATTGGATCCAGATGACCGCCAATGTTTACATTCCGCCCCCCATTATCTTATTTTGCTCGTTATCGTAATTTGCCATGGTCCTCATTCGGTTAGGTTAGATAAGGTGAGGTCAGACTAATTCTATTTAATGCGCTGTTGTGTTTTTCCGACGAATCTAGTTCAAATATGGCGAAAATGAAGTGTTTATGGAGATTGGGTTGAGGGGGTTGTAGGGTTTGGGGGTAGGAGGTGGCGCTGAGGGGGGTCATATCTCCCAAAACATTAAAATGCGATGGTCTTGAACAATAAATGCGTTAAAAAAAACACTATAAAACATTGCAATCTGAAAACCTTCAGTCCAAACCAGATTATGGTCCAACACTAGACGATTACCAAATTTTGGACCCCCTTGATGACAAGTTAAATCTATCCCTCTATCTATGGCTCTGATGCCTCACTTTCTCCAGGAACTCCCCTTAAGGGGATGGTCATAACAGAAGAGTATCCATCTTTCCCTGTTCTGACATTCCTTTTTACTTGATCTAGCTAATAATTGACAGTCCTCTCCCTCATTTTATGTTAGTTATTCAATAATCAATCTGATGAGATCTCTATGAAATAGAGGCACAAAATCCGTCACATGACTATGTAAAAAAACAAACAAAGTTTCTTTGTACTGTACACTATTTAAACAAACTGGCCACAAGCTGGATGGTTACATGACTTATTTGCCATAATGAAAATGTCGTTGCCTGAGTTGAGTGTTTGACTTCCAAAGCATTACTATTGGGTGGACCGCTCATATGGACATATGGTTTGTAGGATTTATTGCACTTTTAAGATCTAGGTGACTGTCCTCTTGTCAAAATATAAACTGCATTGAAGGGTAAAGTGACTGTGCAGGAAAGTATTACTAATGGATATAATATAATATGTAATAGTTGCTTTCAGACTTACACGGAGAATGCAGCACAATTGACAGGGTCTGGGAATATTTCTGGTTGGGTGCAATAATCTTTATCTTCGGGAGTAGTGACTCGAGTTGATAGTGGCACAGCCCGGGTAGGAATCCTCACTGTAATATTGTCGTCGACTGTGACTGCCACCAAACCTACAGACCAGCAAATTAGGCTAATACTTTCATTCTCAATATACAATTAATTTTTTAAGTGTCAAGTTGAGTTATAGTTAGGTTTCCAGTATGACTTTAAACATCTAGCAGTAAGAACTTTGATACCCAGAGTCATACACATGGGGTGAGCAGGTTCAAATCCTGGACACAATAGGGACTTGTACTTAACCTCAGAATGAGTAACCTACCATTAGTGTACAGCCTCTCCAGCCCTCGGTACACATATGCTAAGGTAGCCTGTTTACTGGCATGGTTTGAAGGATACGGCAGTCCTCCAATTTGACCACAAAAGAGTAGGCTATCCCCTTAAAATGACCTGTTCACATATCCAGATCACGAGTGTTAATGTAATGTGACCAATTGATTAAATCCAACTTGAGTAGTATACATTTCTTACCCTCTTCATTGCTCTCTTGACTCGTCTCCCATGTCGGAGTAGTAGTTATGGGCCCCTCAGGTCTTCTTTTGTTGGGATTCTTCTTAGGCTCAGGCAATGCCTGTGCATCAGCCGTTGGTCCAGCAGTGACCAAGGTCCCTCCCCACACCACCACCATCATAACCATAATCATACGTGACATCTTACTCTGTTAGGAAGCACAGTGTGAAAGAGTATTACCATCATAACATGAAAGCTATCTACTGCACTGTATAACGAAGCCTACATTGACAGAACATAAATGGAGGCCTTGTTTTTGCAAGTTATTTATTATTATATATTTTCTAACGAAGCAACAACAAGGGCAGAGTTATTACCCACTCATACCTGTGCCTGGAATAATGAAGTACTTTACAATTCACGAGTCTATATTCAAATACTTTCGCTACACAAACCGCTTGAAAGAAAAATAAAAGGTGTCAAGATAGGGGAAATACTGTGGTATGCAGTATCCGTTTACTTACATTAGTTATAGTATATACTAAAGACATGGCAACACGACCGATACGCCTATAATCGTACAGTTTGTAGAGATATCGTAGCACTTGTAGCAATCATTGTCCTCCCGTTGTCCCAGGCCCTGCACAGCCCTATTTCTTATGTGTTTTATGTGTCTGTTTGTATCACTATATTAATTGTATGCAGTTGGAAGCTGATTTTATTTCGTGAAAGGACATGGTCCCTGTATTTTATTTATATTGAATTGTGGAAAAATAATCTTGATAAAATGAAAGTCCTGCTTGTCTATCTCTATCGATTTATTTATTTATCTTTTCCTTCTATTCTTTGCCTCGTATAATTATATATATATATATATATATATATATATATATATATATATATATATATATATATATATATATATATATATATTTATATACTAGCTGGCTCCGCCGCCCTCCGGGCGGCTAAGAGCCGCTAGCTCCTGCGGAGGGCTAGCGGCCTGCGGCCGCACATCCACCGCCCGAAGGGCGGTGGAATTTTCATACACGATCACAGAGTTCTAAATAAACAAAGAATATAATAATACAACACTGATATGTAACAAATACAAACTCCACTACCACCACTACTACATCAACCACTACCACCTCCACTACTACATCAACTACTACCACCTCCACTACAACTACTACATCAACCACTACCACTACTACCATCACCACTACTACCACCACTACCACTACATCAACCACTACCACCTCCACTACTACCACCACCACCTATTCCCGCACCCCCCAAACCCCCCACCCCAAGCCTTACCTTACCTAGTGTGTGTGTGTGTGTACGGTAGGGGTATGTGTATGTGTGTGTATGTGTGCGTGTATGTGTGTGTGTGTGTGTATGTACTGTATGTGTGTGTGTACCCTAGTGTGTGTTGTTTACGATAGGGGGGATGGGGGGGGTGCGCGAGTAGGGGGACAGGCTTGGGGGAGGTTAGAGAGGTGCGGGAATATGGGGCATGCTTGGGGTGTGTGGCGGTAGGGGACAGGCTTTTTACCCCTCCCAGCCTGTCCCCTATTCCAGCACCCCCCAAACCCCCCCACCCCAAGCCTGTCCCCTATTCTCGCAAATATAGTCTATTTCTCACACACAGTCTCTCTCTCTCTCTATCTCTCCAATGTAACACAGGAATAGGACAGGTTCACCACTACATCAACCACTACTACCTCCACTACTACCACCACCACCTATTCCCGCACCCCCCAACCCCCCCACCCCAAGCCTTACCTTACCTAGTGTATGTGTGTGTTTGTGTGTGTGTGGGTATGGTAGGGATGTGTGTGTTTGTATGTCTGTGTATGTGTGTGTATGGGGCATGCTTGGGGTGTGTGACGGTAGGGGACAGGCTTTTTACCCCCCCCCCCCCCCCAGCCTGTCCCCTATTCCAGCACCCCGCAAACCCGCCCACCCCAAGCCTGTCCCTTATTCCCGCATATATAGTCTATCTCTCTCACATACAGTCTCTCTCTCTCTTTCACAATCTATCTATCTACCTATCACACACAGTCTCTCTCTCTATCTCTCTCTCACAGTCTAGCTATCTATCTATCTCTACCTCTCACACACACTATATTTATTTTTCACTCTTTCTCTCCCACACACACACACACACACTATCTCTCTCTCACACACAAATATAACCAAACCCAGTATTACCTCTCTCTCACACACACACACACCCTCTCTCTCTCTCTCTGAAATTAAAAATAGAGATAGAGAGAGAGAGCCTGTGAAGGAGAGAGAGAGAGAGAGAGAGAGAGAGAGAGAGAGAGAGAGAGAGAGAGAGAGAGAGTTTGTGCGTGTCACTAATCCAGGGGTTCGAATCCCTCTCAAAACATTAACATTTTTTGAAAAACATGAAAAACAATTTTTTTATGGGTCCAAAACACTCCCCAAGTATTAGCGATCACACCCATGTAAAAAATTTCACTCTAGGACGAAGGATCTTGGCGTGCATAGAGGACACACACACACACACACAGAATTTCGGCTTTATGTATATATATATATATATTGTATCGCGTGATTGTTTTGATAATACAATAAAATATTATAAATATTATAAGTTTGGAGAAATCAGTAGCTCTCAATTCACCACAAGACCGTACCACATTAAAAATTATATAATTTATTCAATCAACAAAGGTTTGAGCCCAAGACAACACACCTGAATTAACACCTAATTATTAAAATTTTAAGATGTAAAAAAAAATAAAAAATGAAAATAAATAGATAAAATAAAGTAAAGTCCCTCTCGTTGAAAATAATTATGGATACCTTCTTCACTCTCTCTCACTACATCTCCTCGTCCTCGTCGTCGTCGTCTTCCTCCCTCGTTCTGTTTTGTTGCTGTTGTTGTAGTGTACTTGGTGGTGTTGGTGGATATACTCACACTCACTGTTGACTGCCGTGCCGGGCAGGGCTGACCACACCGACGAAGCCAGGGCAAACAGTGAGAATATGCCCTGTCAGGTACCCTCAGTAACCCATTCATACCCCCACCCCCACTTCATTCTCTCTCCTTTCCTTCTCCCCCCTTTCTCTCTTACTCTCCTTCCCTCCTACCCCCACTTCTCTCTCCATTCCTCCTTCCCCCCACACTCCTTCCCTTTGCCCTTCTACTCTCACTTCCTATCATTCTCTCTCTCTCACTCAGAGAAAGAAAGAGAGGACTGTTGAAATATTGAGAGAGAGAGAGAGAGAGAGAGAGAGAGAGAGAGAGAGAGAGAGAGAGAGAGAGAGAGAGAGAGAGAGAGAGAGAGAGAGAGAGAGAGAGAGAGAGAGAGAGAGAGAGAGAGAGAGAGAGAGAGAGAGAGAGAGAGAGAGAGAGAGAAAAAGAGAGAAAGAGAGAGAGAGAGAGAGAGAGAGAGAGAGAGAGAGAGAGAGAGAGAGAAACAGGTTTGCAGTCCACCATTTTTTTTATCACATATAGAAGCAACGACCGTAACCTTGCAAGCATCACACAACACAACAGAGACCTTGAGGGTAATGACTTGACTGTCGGCAAACACTTTCCCTCTACTATAGCCTTAATGAAGGGAGTAAGTAAATCCCCCAAACACTGGTAAGAAACATATGACCTCGCTGTTGTGGCGCCTAATATTAACCAATTAATCAACCAAAATGATCAGCCAAAATGTAGTGTCGAAGGAATTTTGTGTTGTTATAGACAGACGAACAGATTGATACACATACATTGCATATTAGTATATTATATATATCTGCAATATATAAATAGCACTGGCGTCAACACAGGTGCATATTGTCCCGGTAAGGAAGGTGAAAATAATATTTGTTGAGGCACACCACCAAGCGGAGGTTCAAGGTCATGGGTGCAAGAAACTTTGGACATCAACCTTTTCCTGCAGGGCGCTCCTGCTTCCACTAACACCACAACCACCACCTCTTCTTTCTCTTCTACCTTCTCTTTTGCTTTATGTTACTTAATTATTTGTATTTTATAGGAATAATTTCCTTTTGCACATATTTTATCTTTGTTAGAAACTTCTCTATGTTACAACCATCAATGTTCTTTTCTGCATTTGGTCAACATCACATGGAAGGAGTGAAAAAAAAGGAAGGAGCCTTCTGCTGTACTCTTCGTTTCCTTATTCTGTTATATCAAACATTAAGCCACAAGCACGACATCTCAGGACCAGTAACACAGTAGCTGTTTGCAGTCCCCCTCCTTCTCCTCCTCCTTCAGTAATGGTACTAACTCACCCTTGGTGCCTCATTAGTACAGCCTTCAGGCCTTTCCTCTCTCCTCATAGCTTCTCTTCTCATTGCTCCCAGAATTTCTCTTTTCCGTCTGTCTCGTCTTTCCTTTGCTTTTATCTTCCAGCACTTCCCTAATGAAGAATAAATATTTCTGATGTCAATTCATTTCCAGGGTCAGTAAAGGGAAAATGAAACAACGACTGACGAATTTTGACAACTCCAACCACAACGAGACCATTCTTCTGATGGGAAGAAATAACTTGTGACCTTGTGGGTCATGGGATACAACTTACTGAAACACACACACACACACACACACACACACACCTCCCTAATGCAAGAGTTAACTGACACTCTCAGTGTTTCATATCCACAGCTTTCATGGTCACCGCTGGAACACTACCCTCAGCTAAGACTTATACTCCTTCAGACGGAATATGTCTAGGCATCTCGAACGAAATTGGACGTGATATTTTACCTCTCACTCATTATGTCACAAGTGAGGACAATAAGAGTGCTTCACTTTCCCTTATACAGAATAAAAGGAGGATGGTAAGGTTAGTGTTTGTGTACAGGTCTGACATTAGCAAGTTTGAGAACCCCTGTCTTAGATAATGTACTATACTTGTACTGACGTCAGGCGATTGGATGAAACGGAGGTAATACCCCAACAGGCAAGGGTTGACTTTTTTTTTTTTATCGTCATAATGTTCTTAATTAAGCCCTTTCAGTTAAATGTAATGATAACCATGACTCGTGTTCTAGATGTTAAGCAGTTCACACAATTTGAAATTGACTTAGGGGTGCTTTTTGACCAGAGGAAAGAATCATCATAATATAGGTGGCGGAACAATTAAGAAAGTCGCACATTATTTCCCAAAAGACTTAGCCTGTGTCAAAGATGGGAGATAGAGTATAACCCAACCTGACCTGAGTGGGGTTAGGCGAGGTTGACTGGCTTGGAAACACCCCAGAGTCTCAGACCAGGCCGTTAACCCTACATTCCCGTGGAGGTCACATTGGCTGTCCTCACGACTACTGTCTTCACCCTCCACCACCCCACCCTCCGCCTCACTGTCTTCACCCTCCCACAACCCCACCCTCCGTCTTACTGTCTTCACCCTCCCACAACCCCACCCTCCGTCTTACTGTCTGTCGCTACTAAAGTTTATAAGATTTGGACTTGCTTGACATATATGGGCTGGAAAAGATGTGCACATGCTGAAAAATGAACAATAAAGAATGCACGTACAACATTGGGTACAATTAGATAAATTATTAACATCCATCCACAGCTGGCTCTCTACCATAGGGAATATAAAGACTTAGAGTATCAGTACCTTCCCGTCTTAGGAGAGTAAAATGTATGACACGCCAAGTGACCACCATCGTACTTATTAGAGAGATAACACTATAATCACTTACACACACACACACACACACACACACACACACACACACACACACACACACACACACAAATTTCGAAGGTGGGGCTCGATGATATCTTGAAAAACACTGGAGTTCGTGTTATTGTGCTGGTTGTTTTGCACTATCAATCCTCAGAGGTCGTAGGTGTGTACACCCTGGGATAATGTATGGCATCTCACCGTCCTCATGTTGTCATAATACGTTTGGGAGATGCAATGAAAGAAAGGTTGAAGTAATACCAATCTATTAAATATTCCTACCTTTATGAACGAATATCACGGGGTGTGATGAAACACAGGGAAGGAAAATGGTCTCTTGGGATATATTTGTCTGTAAATCATCTTGTGCATATTATATTCTTTTCTTACTCTCACACTCAAGTCATGCCTCTCACACACACACACCTAAATCGGCCAGATACCATCTCGTGAATATTCTATTCTATTCTTACTTTCACATTCAAGCCATGCCTCTCACCTTTGACTGGTATACCGTCCTCCCCACTCTCTTAGACACGTTACTCTCCTCTCCCTCTCACCTCCTCCCCCCCCTCACTCTAACCCCCCACTTCCTACCTCCCTCCCTCACACACTACCCTGGAGCTTCATCCTTCACATGCGTCTCACTCTATCTTGCCTACCCCCTTGCAGGCTTTGTGTTGCTTTGACAAAAAAAATAAAACCGTGAAAAAGTTTAGACGAAATAAACCGAGAGAAATAGTTTTTGCCTGCGTCCATTGGGCTGATGAATGCAACGCGAGCTTATCTTTATCGTCGTCGTCACTGTTGTTTTTGTTGTTCTTGTGGTGGTGGAGATGTGTGTGTGTGTGTGTGTGTGTGTGTGTGTGTGTGTGTGTGTGTGTGTGTGTGTGTGTTTGTGTGTGTGTGTGTGTGTGTGTTCACTGCACAATAACTACCAACGCTGTGACAACCATTTCACAGGGTATTTTCGCGTGGCTCAGTCCCCCTCTCATGCACCCTCGTCCAACCCCACCAAACACCACAATAATTCCAGTCCACTCTGCTCATTCCTCTGGCTGCCTGTCCTCCCATTTCACCCCCTGACAGTCGCAGTCTTATAGAGAAAAGCTGGACGTTTGGGAGCCAGGTAAGATGGAGGAGAAGGAGTAGGAGGAGGAAAAGGAAAAGGAGAAAAAGGGAAGAACGAGGAATGTGGGGAGGAGGAGAAGAAGAAATAAAAGAAGAGCGGGGAAGGTGAGGAGGAGGAGGAGGAGGGGAAGATGATGGAGGAAGCCAACCAAGTACACAAGAAGGATGGGGGGGGGGGATAGCATTAGAGGGAGAGAGAAGAGGGGAAGAGGGCAATGAGAGAGTGGAAAAGTTGGATTGAGAGAGTATTATGTCTTTGTCTGGTTGAGGTTTTTAGTGTCATCGCCTCCCTCTTTCACACACGCAACCCTCTGCCTCCCTGTCACAGTCTTTAGTTTACTGTATAGGTGCATGTATGTGTTGTGTGTGCATGCCTGTACAATATTATTATGTGTTGTGAGCAGGTTACCTAGAACTAGATTATCCTAATTGAATTATGAATGTGCGTGTGTGTGTGTGTGTGTGTGTGTGTGTATGTATGTAGGTATGTGTGTGTGTGTGTGTATATATATGTGTGTGTGTGTGTGTGTGTGTGTCAAAGTGAAGATGGGGTCGCAAAACCTCTATTCTTTATTTTGGGACCCTCTTGATATGTGTTTTTGATGACCTTGTTGGTGTGGTATTGCAGTACTATTTATTGTTTACTTTACTTGCTGTATTATTGGCCCACTTACTGGCTAACTCGTCATGTACTCGACAGGTAGGTGTTGTTTGCTTGTATTTGTTTATCTGATTTATTGACTCATTGAGGCATTGATGGTTTAATGAACTGACTGACCGACTGGCTCGCTGATTATGTTGACTGGCAGGTCTTTGTTCACCTGACTCACTGAATTAATGACTCACCTAGACTCACCTACTAACTCACCCAGACTCACCTACTAACTCACCCACTCACTAACCAAGAAGCTAACCAATCAACTCTAACGAACGAACCCACCGACCAACCAACTAAGAAACTAACCAACCAATCCTCTAACCAACTAACCAATCAACCTCCTCTAAAACCTGCTAACCGACCAACCACTAAGAAACTAACCAACCAATCTTCTAACCAACTAACCAATCAACCTCCTCTAAAACCTGCTACTCTTCCTTCCTATCATGCACCTGCCTCATCCCTGCTGCAAGACCTGTTTGTTCCTAACCCAACCCAACACTAACCTGTTTCGACTTACTCAACCATCATACTTTTCTACTCATACTCACTTGTCAGTTTTTTTTTCTGTGCATCTTTGTGTATGTGTGTATGCAGTAATTTTTTTCTCGCTCAGCCATGTGGAGGTTTGAGGTCACTGAATGTTCTTGTTCCCTCCCTTCTTTTTCCTTCATATACCTTATATACTCAGACACTATTATATGTTTACTCCTTTCTCTGTCTATATTTATATTTCTCCTCCCAAACCAATACTTTCTCCCTCCTTTCGCCTTCTCTTCCTTTTCTTTCTCGTCCTTGTCTCTCTTCTCTCTCCCTTCTTCACCTCCTTCCCCCTGCCTTTTCCTGTCTTCACCTTCAACTCCATTTTTCCTCCTCAATCACATGCATGTTCAGTACAAACATACACACACACCACACGTGAGTACACACACGTCCACCCCAACGCATTCATTTACACAGGAATGTAAGGGAACGGTGATGAGTCAAGGACATACCCACGGATACCAAGTGACTGTATTGGATAAAATGATGTTGAGGTGAATATAACCAGATTAGGACTACAATAACGTAACACAATTATTACGAATGACTGGGACACAAATTGTTATAATGATCCCAGTCAAACTTGGGAGTTTAGTGAAAAAATAAAATATAGACTTGAGTGAGCATAAGACACCGAAAGTGAAGGCATAGTTTCCTTAATATACCTTATCTATTTATTTATGAGTAAACTTACCTACCCTGGTGTCGGGAGTGATATACAGGAAATAGACACTACCAACGGGGCCCCCCTTGCCAAGCATAGAATTTGACGCGTCGGCTGTGTACACAGTCTCATCTTCCCCAATGCTCAGTTAGGGGCCGCGTTCCAGGTGTGTCTGTTTCATATGTCTTCAACTGTACGTACATGAATTACACTATCACCTGATGCATGACATTTTCAGGCTCGTATAAACAGGTAAAGGACCATTGTTTTTATTTGTGCTTCAAGGCCAAGGTATTGACTGCTGTCCAATAACAAGAGAAGCTATATTTTTTACTTTTGATTGCCGGTGGTTTCTCATCATATAAGGAGCCTGTTATAGTGTCAGCAAATTTAGAGTTACTGATTATTCCTCCAAACGATAAGACCCAGACTACACTGAAGGTGACTACAAAACTGGTCCCTTTGTTCATTCGCGTTCGTCCCCATGTTCGTTCGTCCCCATCATCTGTCTTTCTTCTGCTCCTTGGTAATGTAATGGACCAGCTCTACGGGTTTGTAGAATGTACTGCATAAACAAAAATAGTAAAAATAATGTGTCCAAAGCTGAAGACTTTGGAAGGCCGAGCGAAGTTGAAAGTCGTCGCTAATGATTAAAGTCACTACGGGAATATTTTCATTTTAATCATTAGGTTATGTTTCTTCATTGGAAGAAATTACAATTTGATTCTTCTTTCTTTCACTGATCAGTTAGATGATGATATCTGGTATGGTCTAGGAGGAGTTAGGTTTGAACATTTTCCAATATCTGAGGCACAGGAACTAAAGTTGACCTAAGGCTATTTCTAAATAGGTTTAAAACCTCAAAAAGGGAAAGTATTGTACATGCAGTGTTGGTAAATCTGGACCAACTGATTCTTTTAGTTAAACTATTCCAAGCAATAGGCCATCAGTATTTTTGATAATGTGATCCTGTCTATTGGCATATTGTTGGCTACTTTGGAGGAATCTAGGTGCTCTAAGGACCCTGTCATCGTGTAGGAGACTTGGTGGCTTCTGATTCCTCCTGACTAGGCCACGAAACAAGCACCTTCAATCTATGTAGTCGTTTCTTGGCAATATTTGAAGGACTCCTGTACCTCCAATTTTCTGACACTATGACAATGTCCCTTAATTAATGAAGCTGAAGAAATGTTACTCGATATGAATTTTGAAGACAGTTTACTTGCCTCATTGAAGTTATATTAATGATATTTTTTCCTCGGTATCTTCACTTCCTGGCCACGGTGGGGTTCTTGTGTGTTATAAGAGTTAAGTGTATATAATTATTATGTAGTCTCGCCAGCCAATATAACACAGTACGGAAGATTAAATTAAGTGTGTGGAGTTTCACCTCGTATGATTTTAAGTTTAATGTTGTTCAATCCTATATTCATACATAAAATGCTTGTCATAGTTAAGGTATGGATCAGTTATTATTGTTGTTATTATTATTATTATTATTATTATTTATCAATTCGTGGAAGAGAGAGAGAGAGAAAGAAAGAGAGAGAGAATATTCTTAACTTTTGAACGCTTAAGTAAAAACAAAATGCAAAGAAAAAACACACACATTTCTAAGCCCTATAATTTGCTGCCCCACTCCTTCTACCCATTCATTTCCTCAGTGTTGACCAAAATATAAAAAATATCTGTTCCTGTTATTACACTGTTCTTGCCTCCTTTGTCAGCTGGCTCTTGCTTGAGGAGTGTGTGTGTGTGTGTGTGTGTATGTGTATGAAAATAAATGTACTTGTTCGTGTATGTGTACAGTTTGCATGTGTGTGTCGTATGAAGTGAAGTGAGCATGTGCATGTATCTTCATCACCAGTAGAGTCAAAGCAGTTCTTTATAAACTCCATCTCAAGGCTTTAGACAGTGGTGATCCAAACATCCTGACCTTTTTACCAGATGACAAACTACACGCTAACTGTGCCAGATAAAAGGTGACTATAGGGATGATGGCGTGTTAAGGAGGTGCTCAGTGAACTCCAGGATCATTGTGGAGGTGGAAATCAACAGCCGGTCGTCAACACAGTACAGGCGGCAGCAAAAGTCGTGTTGCCTCACTTAGCGTTTTTTGAAGGATAACATAAAGGATAATCATGGAACCAACACCTTCACCACCAACACACAGCATTACAATATCCAACAAGGGGCACAAATTAGTAAACTACTCTTGGTTTTCATTTTACGAGCCTGTGAACCTTATATTTCCATACTGGACTTCATGACTTGGCACATGTGGCGACTCGACTTTTGCCACCGACTGTATATTTGGCCGGGATTATGCTGGTGCAGTCCACGACACAAGTTTGCACCCAGCACCGTGTAGGGAAATGAATAGCACCATCTCATTCATACCCGATATAGCTTGGTAGGAAACATCGCTACCATTACCTGCATGTCCAGTCTGTAAATATGATAATTGGATATATGTAAGAAGAGTATATTTCTTACCTGCACGCAATTTTTGTTTTCACTCAAATGTTTGTCTGTTGATCGTTGGTTTGTTATCGTCGTAACTAAAAAAAAAACCTATGACGGATCGAATTTTATAATAATAATCACTGGATTATTCATCCTTGTTATTTTCCTCTTCCTTACCTACCTACCTTTCATCCGTCCATCCATTTCCCTTACGGTGTTATTTTTGTCTAGTTGTTGAAAAGGATACAAGCTGACCAACACTCTAAAATAAAACAAGTCTCGTGTGATCACCAGTTGTAACCCCAAGAAGCATTCATCAGCCCCTTTCCCTTCCCTTCCCTTCCATTCCCCCTTGACAGACTAACCGAACCAGGGCCCTGTACTTTACCCACAATCCCGGGGAGAAACTGCGAGGAAATGCTATAAAAATGGTCGGTGTTTCCTCCCCCATGCACCCACCTTGGTTGTGTGTGTGCATGTCGAGCTGTTATAAGAGGCAATTAGTGACCTTTAGTGAGAGAGAGAGAGAGAGAGAGAGAGAGAGAGAGAGAGAGAGAGAGAGAGAGAGAGAGAGAGAGAGAGAGAGAGAGAGAGAGAGAGAGAGAGAGAGAGAGAGAGAGAGAAAGAGAGAAAGAGAGAGAGAGAGAGAGTGAGAGTATGTGTAATAATGTCAGTTTTACGTGTGCACCGCTATATACAGTTTATTTTAAGGCGTTATCGATAAGCCTTTACAGCTCATGGGGCTGGGGTCCTCGGATTGATAGAATGCTTGTATTCCCTCCCAGCTTTATATCTCTGGTCTATTTTAATAATAATAATAATAATAATAATATTTTTTTATACAATATATGTATTTTTATATTTGATATATGTATGTACCGGTATATAATATTATGTGTACGAGAGTTTTGCCGCCAGGTTGTTAGATTCTCAATCAGCACCCCATTCAGTCCATCAAATCCTGCCTCACTTTCCCATTTCCCCTTCAAATTACCTTGTACCTCGTTGAGTAGTTAGTGTCAGTCAAAGTCACCATTGTATATATCGAGTATGGGAACTACACAACAACATATTCATCACTTATAAATATTCACAATGCCGGGAGTAAGTGAAAAATCTATTGATATTAAATGACTAGGGAGGCTTACTGTAAAAATATGAAATACTAAATTCTATATATTTACATCCCAAAAACAGTTATAAAATAATTTCTTGTTCAAGTAACTACTCGGGTAAAAAAAATAGAGGGTTTGGTCCAGAAACTATTTCCCTAAATAAATTGGGGACTCTTTTAAGTAGCAGTTGACCTCCGTTTGTAACAGTGGCCTAACAGTATAAAATTTCTGACTGACCCTGTGATCGTGTATTAAAATTGGAGGTTTCTATTTCCTCCTGACCATGGCAATATTTGAAGGAATAATTTATCTCCACTTTTTTTTACTATATCACAAGCTCCCTTAAGAATTGTACTAAAAAGGCTACTCAGTCATAATAAGTAATGGCATGGATATGTCTGGCCTCTGGCACATGTTAAGACCTTACTGTATTTTATAAGTTGTATCATTCGTGTTCCGTATGTGTGGGAAACGGTGAAAAGTACGAGAAGGAGGATAATTATTTCCACTAAGTAGAGAGTTAGTCATTCTTGGAAATACCGATGTTAGTGAATGTTGTTTTTCATTGTATATAGTGTCGTCATTGTTGTGCTGTATATATTATGTGTATGTTTTATGGTATTCCCTTCTATATGTATGTAGTTAGTTTTTTTTCTTCCCCTAACCCATTCGTTAAACCCCTCTCCTGCCTCGTTTACCCTCGGCTATACCCCTCCCCTTTCCGACCCTCGTTACGGGATCACTGTCTGCGGGAAAATTGAAAAATTCTACCTTGACCTCGGTCTTGATATATATGTATATATATCGAGTATGGGAACTACACCATATATATATGCTTCTGATTCCTCCTGACTATGCCATGAAACAAGCTCCTTCCATATATAGGTGGTCTTTCGTGGCACCATTTGAAGGACTCATTTACCTCCAAGTTTCTGCCTACATCACAGGGTCCCGTAATATAGGAACCATGTACTCTAAAGCTTTGTGTCTGATGCAGTGCAGTGTATAGTGCGTGAATGTATTTTAGGTGTGGGCGTGATCCAATCAAACCCAAACTGCTCTCGTCTGTACCTTATATCTTCCTCAATGACCCTCTGTCCCCCCATCCTTCCAATTCCAGTGCAGGTTAAGTTATATCATCATATTCTCTCTTCCACCTGTCCTCTCGTTGCCTGTCACCACACACTACCACATGAGATTCAATATCAGTCAATAGGAAAAGAAATTGTATATTGTAGAGTGGCTATCACATCCTTCAACACACACACACACACACACACACACACACACACACACACACACACACACACACACACACACACACACACACACACACACACACACACACACACACACACACACACACACACACACACACACACACACACACACACACACACACACACACACATTCTCTCTCTCTCTCTCTCTCTCTCTCTCTCTCTCTCTCTCTCTCTCTCTCTCTCTCTCTCTCTCTTCTTTCTCTAATATTTTAACTTGTTTAGCTCTTCCAAATTAAATGAAACTGATTGTAAGAGGCTGGTAAATCTAATTTCTTTTCAAAATAATAAACAAGGATTAATAAGCTAGCCAGCAGTGTACTGAGTATAGTGAGTGATAAGGTGTGTACGAGTTGTTTGGTTTGATTGCAGCAACTATTGATACAAGAGTAGAATCGAAAACAGTCTACCTATATACAGCTGCATTGTTCACCCGCACCTTGTATGTTAAGTAGTTCTGATCGCCTCAAGGGACCCTGTGATGTAGTCAGAATATTAGAGATAAGTGATTCCTTCAAACATTGCCCCGAAACACCATCTATATAGAGAGAGCTTGTTTCGTGGCAAAGTCAGGAGGAATCAGAAGCCACCAAGTCTGAAACACGATCACAGGGTCCTTAATGACTCCCGCGGTGTAGTCAGAAAATTGGAGGTTAGAGAGTCCTTCAAATATTGCCACGAAACACCACCTGCATTAAATGAGCTTGTTTCGTGACACAGTCAGGAGGAATCAGAAGCCACCAGATCTCATTCACATTAAGTTAAAAAAAAAAAAACCACACACAAGGTGTTATTTTCTATCTGTTTTTCCAACCGACTACCCGGTGGGAGTGGTGGGTGGGGAGGAGCCTTGTCGTTTACTTATCATTTCCTTCAACACGTAGTCTAAATTAGCGTAGTTAAACAGGTAATCTCGTAATAGGCCACTATGGACCTCCTGTTGCCTGTACTTCCTTTGTATTCCTCTGTATTCCTCCTCCTCCTCCTCCTCCTCCTCCTCCTCCTCCTCCTCCTCCTCCTCCTCCTCCTCCTCCTCCTCCTCCTCCTCCTCCTCCTCCTCCTCCTCCTCCTCCTCCTCCTCCTCCTCCTCCTCCTCCTCCTCCTCCTCCTCCTTTACCACCAAATAACAACAGTAAGGGTGAAGTAGTAACTATAGGGAAGGGTTTATGGTTCCATAACAGTATCACACCCCGAGTGTAATGGTGTTAGGATGTCTTATTGTGTCATGGTATTCTATAAAAGCAACGTTATACAGTAGGTCTATACACTATTGTTGTACTATTGTGTGTGTCTGTGTGTGTTGTTCTATTGTTTTCTTTTAAGTTTCTTGCGAACTACAACCAGTACTCCTGATCCTGTAAATAAAGTCAGAGATATTAATTCGTTGTTATCAACAGTCCACATGGAAGGTACTACTTTTGCCTCCTCCAGTACACAGTATATATAAGGCCTGGTAGGAGACACTAATAGCTTCAGTCAATATACAACATGGACTCTCTTATCACGAATATTATCAATGACCCTATATGGGTACCAGCCTATGTGTATATGTATCTAACAATCAGAGGAAGGTAGTCGAATTATAATAATTGTAAAACATGACACATTGCTCAAAAGGTTAATTTATCGTATTATTTATCTTTTCAGGTAAGCTCCACCTGTGTTGATGTCAGATAAAACAGTAAGTGCTTTATCAATCATGTACTATTCACACTACTCAGGCTGACTCTTGTAAGTGATTTTTTTTCTTTTCGAGAATGAGTAACGCCAGCGTGTTGTGTGGGGCTATGCGTACTGAATACATTAGAAGGACTGCGATGTTAAACACTAATATTTTGGTGACCTTCATACTGCTGTCCATAATGTTACACGCATAACATTGTACGCTGATAATTTTTTGAATCATTTAGTGTACAGTCGACTGCGTGTTTACTCATATCCTGCGCAAATAATAATAATAATAATAATAATAATAATAATAATAATGATAATAATAATAATAATAATAATAATGATAATAATAATAATAATAAAAATAAAGCTTTTTGGTAAATTAGAGGGCTACTGAACCCTGCAAACTATGTTACAAAACAGATTCCCTTTTAGTATCATTGAGGTGATTTGTTTCTTGAGATAATAGCCCTCAAATTTATAAAAAAGTATACCTTGCCTTAAGCAATATGTTTACTCCAGTGTTGATGATAGTGTGAAGTTAATCGGGGATTCTATTTTTGGTTAATTGATTGCTCCAAACTACGCCAGGAAACAGACTCCCTCAATGGTACTAATAGGGGATGTGTTTCGTGGTATAGTTTTGAGGAATCAGAGACCTTTCAATTCACTAATAAGATAACCTTCCCTTAATTTACTAAGGACGAAATATTACGGTTATCTATCTCACCTTCCTTTTGTTATGATATCGGGGCCGGGGTACATCTTGTTATATGTGTTGTGTGAACCTGTCTATATTAAAGGGAAGAGAACTCGTCTTTGGTGAAATGTAGGGCTGGTGATTCCTCCAAACCCTCCCATGCAGGAAACAAATTGCCCCAGTGTTATACTAATAGAGCATTTATCTATTTCGAGACATAGTTTGGAGGAGTCAGAAGCCCTCCAATATACCAAAAATAAAATTAAAATAAGAGGTTCTGGCCCGATAACCTGTTGTGTGGTAATGGGTCGTGATGAAAGGGTTGTTGACGTGGGACAGAAGTGATGGCTTCAATGTGACCCCATCCCACACACGGTTTCCCCCAGACGCTAAAACGGATAGAAAAAAAATACAGGAGTTTTTTTTTCACTTCAAGCATAGAGAATGGGACGCACTTCTACACACAACGTCTCATCGTACCCTATGCTCAGTGAGGGGCCCCGTTTCAGTGTATATGTTTCATAATTATGTCTGCAACTGTACACACCGCCGGCCAACTGTAAACATGACGCCATATTTTTGCAGCTTGTGTGAAGAAATAGAAATGAATAACTTGGCATGTACTGCTTCACATTTCCCAAGCAAGGATTCTTCAGCCACTAATATTAAATTCACTGTAAGGAAAAGTAAATATAAGACAAAGATATAAATTTAACTCCCAGATTCAGACCCAGATCCGTGTCTCTCATAAAATATAATCAATTGTTGCCAGTCATGCGGCCCACCTACGGTAAAAATTTAATAAATTTGCACCTAACATTTTGCGTAATTCTGCTAACAGACAGACAGACAGACAGACAGACAGATTGACAACCACACAAGAACGAACATACAAACAAACTGAATCGATAAGGTAACCTTAGTGGAAGTAATAAGTGTGAAAATAATAATAATGATTATAATAATAATAATAGTAATAATAGTCGTAATGATAGAGTGGATATTGATAGTGATGGTGATAATGATTGTTGAGGTGGTTATGTTTGTAATGGTGAATATGATGATGATGGTATTTAGCGATGGTCGTCCCCGATAACGATGACCAGGAAGGTATTTATAATGATGGTGATGGTGATGATGATAATGGAGTATGATAATTGTAATGGTGATCTTATAATTATCCTCTGTGTTGTCACCCCCTCACCCTCTTCTTAATTGATTGAGGGACCCTGTGATGTAGTCAGAAAATTGGAGGTAAATGAATCCTTCAAATATTGTCACGAAACACCACCTATAGGAGAGGAGCTTGTTTATTGGCATGGTCAGGAGGTATGAGAAGCCTCCAATTCTCAAACAAGATCACAGGGTCCTCAATTAAGGGAAAATTCTCGTGTTGGCAAATTGGAAGGCTACTGATTCTTTTATCTATGCCAGATAACAGACACCTTCAATGATACTCATAATAGGGGATCTGTGTCTTGGCATATATAGTTTGGACCTTCCAATTCAACAACAAGAGAATTTCCACTTATAAAATTTTTCCATATATGTTTGAGTATATTTTTTTATGCACAGACATTGTATGAACACGTGTTAAACTTCTTGTCATTCCTTCATTATACCCGACACAGCATTGAGTAGACAACCCTACCCATGTACTGTATATGCATTCACTACTTTGTCCATAAAAATAATTAACTGTAGATAATGAAAAATGTTTTGATTACACCGGCAGAGCTTATGATTATATCTGCCGAAAGGCATTTATAGGTATTTGGAATAACGTGACGTAATTTGTAATATTGAACCCATGCAGCATGAATCATCTAATGGAAGGTAATCTGGTAAATGGGTTGCTAATAGGTCAAGGAAGCGTTAGGATGGATGCTAATAATGGATCTAATGGTGGTGGTGGTGGTGGTGGAAGAGAGGTAGGTGTGTGGGGGAGAACTGACATGGTGGTGGTGGTGGTGGTGGTGGTGGGTGTGGTGGTGGTGGAAGAGAGGTAGGTGTGTGGGGGAGAACTGACATGGTGGTGGAAGAGAGGTAGGTGTGTGGGGGAGAACTGACATGGTGGTGGTGGTGGTGGTGGTGGTGGTGGAAGAGAGGTAGGTGTGTGGGGGAGAACTGACATGGTGGTGGGGATAGAGGTGGTGGTGATTGGGATTATGTGAGGAATAGGTGGTGGTTGTGGTGAAATACTAGTAATTTTATTTTATTTTGATTTTTTTTTGGGGGGGGGGTGAGGGGGTTGTGGTGATGATTCAAGGAGGAAGTGATTGTGGTGTTGGTGAGAGAAGCCGGGTTAATCAGCAGAGGAGGAATGTTGAAGACCGAGTGAATTAGAGACAAGACATCAGAGCCACCAATCTGTAACACCTCCATTTGGCCACCAGAAAGAGTAACGTCTCTGAGTTTTTCCACAACAGTTCTGGGTTTGATCTTCCATCATTCTGTCACTCTCTTTATCGATATACGAGCATACATATCAGGCTCGTACTGTGGTATTTTAAGGATCCCCGCCATGTAGTAAGAACATTGGATATTAACGAGTCCTTCAAACATTGCCATGAAACACCATCTACATTAAAAGAGTTTGTTTTTTGGCATAGTCAGGAGGAATCAGAAGCACTTAGGTCCCATACACGATTACCGGGTCCCTTAAAAGGTAAATTGGTAGGCTACTGATTCCTCAAAACTATGCCAGGAAACAGACGTCCTCAATGGTATTAATAGGGGATCTGTCTCATGGCATAGTATGGAGGAATCAGTAGCTTTCCAATTTACCAACAAGTTAATCTCCCTTTAGAGCAAATGGGGATAAAATAATGTTACAAATTGATAAAGTAGCATGAGTGTTCACTTCGGTCTATTCCAGGGACTGCCACTGTTAACCTTGTAGACAATTATTATTAGACAGGAAGGTAGGACAGGAGTTGACCCTATTATCAGACAGGAAGGGAAGACAGGAGTTGACCCTATTATCAGACAGGAAGGGAAGACAGGAGTTGACCCTATTATCAGACAAGAAGGGAAGACAGGAGTTGACCCTATTATCAGACGGGAAGGGAAGACAGGAGTTGACCCTATTATCAGACAGGAAGGGAAGACAGGAGTTGACCCTATTATCAGACGGGAAGGGAAGACAGGAGTTGACCCTATACTCTATACACAACATCCATCATGACCCCCGTCTGTCCGTCACACCACACCGCTCGTTACCTCATCTTTCTTATCGTATTATCGCCTCATTATCATATTTCGATCTCCATTATCCGCGAGTCAGGCTGCTTTAATACCCACGAGGCTTGTTCCTTAATCCACTGGAACTCCTTATCACATTAACGTATAAGTAGTGTATTAACCAGTCTTACTCTTTACGATGCTTGTTTTGCCAACCGCTGAGAATTCATTACCACAAGATAACTTAAGCTTATTTATTATTGACCATATTTTAATCTTTCATGGAGTGATTTTGATTACATATGGGCTATAGTTTTGTAGAGATTTTTCTTATTGGCTGAGACTTCTTTGCTGTAATTTTGTGTTATAATGAGTCATCGTAGGGGAGGTGACTGAGTGGGTAATATGTGGATTCGTAACCTATAAGTCGGGAGATCGAATCCTCTCAGGTGAGGGGCTGAGAATATTTACTCTTTAAATTCGAGTTTCAGGCACTAACTATAAGGCCACCGAACGTCGTATAACACCCTCGCTAGTATCATAACAGCTGCAGTATAATTTAGGGAATTACCATCGCTTCCCTCCTTCTGTGGCTGGGTACCAGTTCGGAAGTCTTGACGTGTGTGTGTGCGTGCGTGTGCGTGAGTAGAGTAGCAGTTGACCTGGGCCACGGTAACGGGCTTGATAAAGCCTATGTCCAGTGTCGGACAATACAAATACAAATAAATATATATATATAACGAGGACTTCATTTACTCGATAATAATTATTGTATTCCCGTTAATGTCAGGAAATATATTATCGATGTTCTGCCTGTTGTCCGAAATATTTTCTCGTTCTCATTTCTGTTCCTTTCATTGAATTGGAAGCTAATAATTTCTACGAA
This sequence comes from Petrolisthes manimaculis, assembly GCA_034508575.1. NCBI lineage: Eukaryota > Metazoa > Arthropoda > Malacostraca > Decapoda > Porcellanidae > Petrolisthes > Petrolisthes manimaculis. The sequence goes on along the minus strand of JAWZYT010000413.1, from coordinate 267,039 downwards.
CTATGAGGAGTAACACACTACTTTATTTTATGTTTGTTTCATGGGATTGTTTGTAGGAATCAATAACCTGGAATATATACTTTGACAACATCTTGCCCCCTTGATATGCCACAATAATTCTCTTCACTGTCACTGTCCGCTCCCCCTCGCCTCCCTCCTCATTACAAGTGATAAATGTACTATGAGTGTCCTTGATTCATAAATAGAGCAGACAGGGTGTGTCGACCAGGTTCTGATCCTTATAAAAGAGAGAGAGAGAGAACCTTGCTGTCAACTGGTAATCTCATCAGTGGATAAGAAGACATGTACACTACGTACTCTACATTATTAAGTGAACTTCATTGTATAGCTAAAGGCACGAGTTTCATATCAGATTGTGTTTTTTTATTCACTAGTAAGGATATAAATCTCGTAAGTTATAAATGGGTATCGAAAGTACACTAACATTTTTAATACACATGTTTAAGCAACAACAACAATAACAAAATCACTAGAGCTTCAGAATATCTCTTTAGTATTCCAGTGGGAAGTGTGCGACAGAAATTTCGCCTCGGACTTTACACCCAACCTTACTTTTATCACTGTGACCGCAGGTGTGTAATGACAGACTGCTTAATGTACCGACTGACTGACCAGACTTACAGTATATATATAGTGTCCTGATGACTCCTGGCTGGTTGGCTGGCTCTGATGGTTGTATTCTATGTTTAGTGAGGTCTTGGGATGTGGTGGTCGCATGCAGAGTTCTACGTTGTGAAGAAGGAGAAATAGAGGAAGGAGGGGAAGAGAGAATAGGTATAGAGGAGCGTTGCAAGAAAGGAAGAAAAGAGACAGTGGGAGGGTGGGTGGGAACATTTCAATAGAGAAGGGATGTGATTAGGAGTTACGTACGGAGAAACGAGACTAGAAATTGTGTTGGTAATACAAGAGAGAGAGGACAGGAAAGACTAATAAGGATGGGAGTGAGAAAGGAGAAGGAGGTGAGGAAACACTAGGGAGACTTCTAGTAAAGGGTAAACACTGCATGGGAAGGGTTGAAATTGATTAAGGAAGAAGGGAAAGAAAATTGAGAGATGATAAAGGAGGGCAGAAAATGAAATGAGAGAATATATAACACAGACGAAATAAAATGAAAGATAATGAAGAGACATGGAAGAGAGAAAGAAAACAAAGGCAAATGAGATAAAGAAGAAAAAGGGGAAATACAAGAGAAATGAAGACACGAAGAGAAACGACAAAATAAGTGTTTTGAGTAGAAAAATGGTGATGGTGAATTAAAGGCTCTGTTTATTCTGCATTTGTTTTATTTATTTATTCATGTATTTATTTATTTATTTATTTGTTGAGGTACTGGGCGACAGGTGCGTGGCTGAATAAACTGATGAGCACACACCAACATTGTGATTATGATGATAGCTCCGGTAATTTGGGGTTGGGTGCAATTTTTATAACGTTATCCAGGAGATGGTTGGTTTGATAGGCTTGTGGTTAGTGGATTTGTTGACTTTAAACACGTGAAATAAAGTGTCAGAGAGAGAGAGAGAGAGAGAGAGAGAGAGAGAGAGAGAGAGAGAGAGAGAGAGAGAGAGAGAGAGAGAGAGAGAGAGAGAGAGAGAGAGAGAGAGAGAGAGAGAGCATTAGCCTTAAGGGGGGAATCGTTGTATCCTTTTTTGGGGTGGGGGTGGGGAGGGTAAAAGGAATAGTTATATCTTAATTAATACTGTGCCAGGAAACAGTGACACTCGCCTCAATAGATCTGTTTGTAGCATACTTTGGATCTTTCAGTAGCCTTCCATGTCGCCCCATAATAAATGACTCAATAACGCACTGTTCTGTACTCTCACGTCAAGGGGCATGTGACTACGTGGGTGAATTGGAGGCAAATAATTCCTCCAAAGTGCACCACCCACGAAACACGCCACCTTATGCAGTATTGTCCATGGATCGTTCGTTTCCTGACATAGTTTGGAGGAATCCATTACTTAGAATTAGCCTAATAGATCACACGCTCCTTATGCAACTACACAAGTGAATCAATCAGTCTTGCCAGATGAGAATATTGAAATACCAGAGGGAGTGATATAGGTAAAGTTTGGTTTGTGTGACAACGTGTCTGTCAGCGAGTGCCACTTTAAGGATAAACTTCAGAACCCCTGCCTAAAAATGAGAAAACGCCATAATTGCAGACATTTTACCTGTGACAAGATGACTGAATATCTGCCTGACTGCCTGCCTCACTGCCTGCCTCACTGAATGTGTCCTATTCAGAGGTTTGTTACCATTTGTAGCTTACAGTCTGCTACAAAAACATTCGTCCACTTTTCTTCTTTTCCTCAAGTGGGAAGAGTCAACTCGTGTGGATGAGATAGAAACGTGTACTGTGTGGTGTTAAATTGCTTGTTAGACTCCCGTGTTGTGATGTGCCTGAGGATGTGCAACACAGAATAATAGAGTGGGAATTGCGAAGTGAAAATGGCGCAGTGACAGCAACTCATACGGTATTGAGTTGACACGTGACAGGTGTGGGAAGGTTTGTTGCGTGACTTAGGGAACTCACACAAGCGCCTCATCTCACCACAAAAACTTGGAGAACACTGCATGGCTGGAAACGTATGAGAGATGACCTCCTGCTAAAGCTTGACTACCATTTTAAGTCTTTGCAGTATATATTTCCCAAAGTTTCGTGGTTCTTTATAGTGTAAGCAAGTTATGTATTATTAAAGATAAAATAAAGGTTAAGCTCTTTCAAACGACAGTGGTAGATAGTCATAAAGTGTGTTGTTTCATAGTTGTTTACATTGAAAGATTTTTTTTTTTTTTTTTTTTTTTTTTTTTTTTTTTTTTCTTTTGTCGAAAGATATCTCTGGCTTTGCGATGAGCTTTGAAAGTTTAGTGCATAATATCACTTGATAAATGCTTGTGGTTTCGTCAGTTTGTAAAGTTTATGGTTTATTGTCAGAAGAATATATAGCTTAACTTTCTCACACTATTTTTAAATGTTTATGATGTCTTAAGAATATTTGCTAAAGAACAGTAGTCTCTCTCTTTGGTGACTTAATAATTTAACTCTATATAAAATGTGATGTTATTCCAGAATGATTCAGGTGGTTTTCTGTCATTATAGATTAATTACAACAAAACATAATTAGTTTTCACCTCAATTGAAATAACTGGTAGACTATTTGTTCTTTCTTGTCTGATCCTTATGTTGTAAAGGTTCATGTTTTGTTACTTTCAGAAATGAACCTGGACTTGAATATTTAAGCGTTACCCGCATTTTTTCTCCTCAGTTATTTGGTTAATTTTTACTTAGTACTTAATAATAACATTGAAAGTCAAACAATCCTTTCTTGTATCAGCTTATTACAGGTTGAATTAGTACATGTGTGTAGTCTATGATATTTTAATATTTTTGTGGTCCTGTTTATTCAGCATGACCTCGAAACTATATTCCAGTGTATAGTTAATTTAGAGGTGATGTTATTAGAAAATAGTGCCAGTATTCACCGCTTATAGGTACACAAGCCTCTGTTCTCACGTGCGTCGAAGAGGGTAAGAGTTAACAAAAAAATCTACAAAAATAGAGAATTAAGATAAGAGGCTTAGCGTGAACTGATGTTTTGCAGCATCACAAACTAACGAAAGAAGGATATAAAGAAATATCTACTTGCCATGTGATAAAGTTCAGTGACCTTCTCTTGAAGTTTAACTCGCAAATGTGTCACGTTAATCTGCACGTGTTCATATAATTTTAATTTTCTGAGAGTTCCAATTCGTCGTGCACTCACGTTAGCTGATACAACCAAATTTTGTAGACTTAATTTGTATAAAGAAAGTTTCATTAAGTATGAACTTCCGAATGAACACTAATCGCCCAAGTTCAAGATATACTGTATAACGCATTATGTACAGTACATATTAGTTTGAACAAACGTCATGATATACCGTAGGATATACCTTATCACATAATGAAAGTTCACATAAAAAATTATGATAGGCTTAAGAATGAAAAAAACTGCTCTTCTAGGTATATAAACTAAAGACCAAAAAGAAATCAGTTTGGTTCTTGTGATAGTGTGGCCACGAGAGTACAGGTTGTGAAGACGGATTAGGAGGTGATGTGTTAGCAGTTACTGACGTGACAAAGTGAACGGTAGTGTGGTGGTGGTGAGGCACGAACACACACCAGGCATTATCACTGCACACCTCGCTGCAAGGTTTTCTCCCCATTTGTATGATTGTGGCGTGAGGTCTTGGCTAACAACCTGTCAGTTTTTGCCTGCGTCGCGTTGTACATAGACAATCCACAAAACGATATTTTGGCTTACTGTCTTGCTCTTCTTCTTGTAGAAAACCTTGAAACAAGTTTTCACTGCATTCAATCTACTCGTCTCAAAGGTCCTCTGTTACACAGGATCAGTTTCCTTTGTTTCTGGTTTGGTCTTGCAGTACAACCAGCAGCAAATATCTTGTCGCCATATTTTTTTTATATCATGAAGTACAGTATGGAAATATAAGCTTCACAGATTCGTAAACAGAAGAACCAGAGAAGTATATATATTAGTTCCCTGGATATTGTACTTTGGTGCGATGAATGTGTTTTATTTAATGATTATCCTTTATGTTGTCCTTCAAGAAGTGAGAGAGTGAAGCGACACGACTTTTGCCTCCGACTGTACATGACAATTCCAGTCTATTTCGTCCTTTATACCACATGTCCATTTCTTTACACCTAATTCTTAGCGGAAATTTTTAGGTTACCTTTACTTCTCTCAAACCACTAACTCAGTAGCGCCTTTTTCACAAAATATATTCCCCTGATAAAACCCCATCACAAGTCTAGTCAGTTTTGAATTTCTGACCATTCCTCTGACCTATTCTTGTTTGAGAAGAATTCACCCCGAAGAAACTACTGATCCTCTACTGCAATCATTATCGCAGGGTATCATAATTTTATGGGCCAGCCCCATTTCCAATTTATTCTGACCTTTCCTCTGACTGGATATGCTCCTCTCCGACAACCACATTTTTGGAGAAGGTTGGATATTACATTTATAATGAAGATGGGATCGCGCGACTCACATATATTATAAAGGTCTATGTTTCGTCATGTTCTACTGTAGATGAGGACCACTAACTCTTATGAAGACGTAATGTGTGTGTGGATTTCGCTAACCGTCTGTGTGGCTGTTTGCATTTCTATATCTGTTGAATTATGTGGCAGATGTGGCACATGCACCTTCTCGTTTTTCCACATGATTCACTTGTTTGTGATATGGTTGTCTGTCTTGATGGCTGTATTCGTGCCAGTGTACATCGGGTGTTTGTCTGGTCAGGTGTGGTAAAGTTCATCCGACCAGGTAGTCACTCCAGTACAAAATATAGTCACGAGCAAAAGCTGGCCGATACTGCTGATGTTTCCCCATTATCATTGATACTAAAGAAGGCGATGCAAGGAAAGATAAGCATGCCATGTTGACGGAAGGAAAAGTACACGCAAGTGGCTTTTCACGGAATACAAAAAAAAAAAAAAAAGTTAGAGTGGGGTCTTGGTAAATATTTGCTCGTGACCATACGCTGTGTTTTCCTGCCAATGTTGAACTTATAAGCGCTAATAAAGTTTTGACGAAGTGCCCATGTTACTGTGCTTTTACTCGAGTATGTTAATAAACACACTAAATATTGAAGAGTTTACATTAAGTAGCCTATTACCTCAGACAGATAATTTAGTTGAGGGCTGAGTGCACAAACAACTTCTTTACCTGCTCGTAGCATCCTCTACTCAGCTGTTTATTATTATTTTCATGACCACCCTCAGCACAAGCCATTTATTCTGGGCGGTGTAATTACGAAGTAGTTAATGGTAATAGCCCTTGCGTTTACACACACACACACACACAGTCTAGGGAACACATTATGGACAAGGTCTAGATTGGGATCAGTTGTTGTTAGGAAGGTTTTGGCCAACAAGGGAAGATGGAAGGGTAGATAGGATTGCCAGAAGAGAGTAGGATGCTATTCTTGTCTTTATTCACGTGTTTCCCTTTATATTTCCCTGTACAAATTTGACCAAGATGTATGTTTGTATGTTGACCAGACAGATTCTGCAGCTCCATCCCCTTCTCCCCTTCCTTCCCTTCGACCCATGTTCCCTTACCTTCCCATCCCCTCCATCCTCCTGAACTGTCATCTGGTGCACGTATATATGTGTGAACAAACAGTGCAGCCTTTTTTCCTCAGTAACCACATCTCGTGACCCGGGTGAGTCAGGTGGAATTTTGGCTGAGTATTCCTTGGATGTAAAGTTTTCCAGTAGATGTCCAGTCGTGTACTGTAGTAGTTTGTTAATATCTTTCAACACTTCTTTTAGTAGCTAGTGGATGGTTTAATGAGAGAATTGTTTACATATTGGGACGTAGAAAGACGCATAGTGTGAAAGGGAAATTACATACTAAGGGGCAATACAGAAATGAAAGGTATAATCACGAATGTTAGGAAAGGCGGTGGATGTAGGGGTCGATGCCCCCCTCATTGTGTGTTGCACCTTCATCCAATTAACCAAATGTAATCCTGAAGTCGAGGAAGATTTTTTTTGTTTGTGTTGGTAGGGGCGAGGATGCATGGAGGAGGGCATTTACACTATTTCCTTAGGTTCCATTCCTCGCATTCTTTCCTCATTTTGTCTCTCTTTCTGTCCCCTTCCTCACTTTCCAACCCTCCCTCTCCATTACCTTTTCTTTGCTCTTTCTTCCCCTTATTTCCTCACAACTCTCTAATACTCTCTCAATATTCACTCAATAATTTCTATCCACCCATAACCTCTCGTTCCAACACCATTCTCCCTTTCTCCTCTACGTTATTTCTTCCACACTTTCCGTTGCATTTTCACTTTTTCTCTCTTCTACTCGCTTGTGTTTCCTATAGGTTATCTGCCTCCTTCCTTTTATTTTTTCCTCCTGGCATTCATTCCCTTCCCTTCCCTCTCACCTTCATTCTTTCCTATCCTCTCCTCTCTTACCTCCTCATCTCTCTTCCTTTTCCCGTCCCCCTCGTGGCCTGCCCCTACCCTTGCCCTGCCCTGGCCTGCCTCGTGTTACCCTGTGTAATTAGCAAGTATAATCCTATAATACTGGAAGCTTCATCACCAATTATTGTTTTTCTCACCTGCCCCTCATCACTCTAGTGCATGTGTGTTTGTATGAGAGAGAGAGAGAGAGAGCGAGAGAGAGCGCTTATATAATATTATATTTACTGTATATATGTTTGCCCTTGCCTACCAGCTTGTGTGTGTATGTGTGTGTGTGCGTGTGCGTGTGCGTGTGCGTGTGTGTGTGTGTGTGTGTGTGTGTGTGTGTGTGTGTGTGTGTGTGTGTGTGTGTGTGTGTGTGTGTGTGTGTGTGTGTGTGTGTGTGTGTGTGTGTGTGTGTGTGTGTGTGTGTGTGTGTGTGTGTGTGTGTGTGTTATCTAGCTGGTGTGCATGTCCGTGTCTATGCCAGCGTGTATTTTTTGTGTGTGCGTGCGGTCATGTGTTTTTATTCTACTTTTAGAGTCTGTGAGTTTGTTGTATTAGTGGCTTTCAGCAGTTGTTGTGAGTTTATTACTGCGGTGCTGGGTATTGTTTGCACCCTGTCTGTATGTGTAACGAATTTTGTTACTATTTAACGTTGGCCTGTACTGTATATACAAGCTAAAATTATCACCTGCAACCCTAAAGGAGTAATTATGCTTAGATAATTAATAAATGACAATCGTCTGTGTTGGGACATTAACTAAAATGTCCTCCGATCAATAACTAGATTAGTAGAACACACACACACACACACACACGCGCGCGCGCGCACACACACACCTGACGTAATCCGTGGTAATCCCTTATACCACATACCACAGACCCCCTCCCGCCACCACACACTTCACCACAGACCACCACCACCACCACCACCACCACCACCACCACCACCACCATTGTTACTGCTTCCTCTAATGGTCCTCACCACCACCACCATTGTTACTGCTTCCTCTAATGGTCCAGCACTGGACATAGATTTCATGAATTTTTATCAACCTACACACCCATATACACAGGAGTGCTCGGGCGCCACGACTATAACCAGCCCTCATTCACACAACCAAAATTTTACAGTATAGAATTAGACAGCCTCACCATCACCCATTCTCATCTATCACCACCAAGAGTGAGGCTATTGTGAGACAATCGCCGACTGATGAACAACGTTTACTTAGGTGTTCCTCGGGCTCTGAGCAGAACCAGGTTATCTGACTTTCGTGGCATGGTATAGCTCCCTTGTTTCACATTGCTGGCCTATAGGTTCGATTCCTGGAGGAAATAATTACTTACCATCACTACCACTATACCAACACACATCACTACACCACTACACTCACATCACCACCATCACTAACTCACCTCACTATCACCACCAATTTAGAACCACAACCACTACCCCTACTTTTTGCCTCGCCTTGCAGTGCCGTGTGAGGTAATCTCTGTTCCGTGGTGGTAGTGGTGGTGGTGGTGTTGCTTCTGCCGTTGCACACTGTCCCTACTTTGTTTTTTTTATTGTTGTTGTTGTCGTCTTGGTCGTGTCGCAGTCTGGTGGTGTGACTTGCTCCTGGGTTTGTTTTGGTGATGTTTCTAGCGAGTGAATAATATAGCATACTTTCAGTTTGGTTCACCTTGTGTCTATTTTCATCATCGGACTGTGAATGTCGATGTGGTGTTTGTGTATATTTATGTTACATATTAGACTACACCATGACTTCTTTCATTTATTCATTCTTTCTTTTTATATCTTAGTTGTGTGTCAGGTACTTTGATTCCTCCTTATCTAGAATAGTCACCATCTTTTTCCCCTTATTCGTTCATCTTTATTCCTTTTCTCTGTTTGTGCCTATTTCATCTCATAACCAGTCTACCCCAAGTTCACTCTGTAATTTCCACTCACCATCCCTACTTTTCACTCCCCTCCTCCCCTTCTTAGCTCCTCAGAATAACACGGTGCTAAAATGTTCAATGTCCGGTAATGAGTAGCGTTAATGAGGCTCATTAGTGGAGGCTCCCGACTCTAATTAGTACAGGGTAATGGAAAGCAGGCACGATGCTTGTGATGGTGGTGTTGAGGAAGGAAGGAGAAGGAGTAGGAGGAGGAAGAGGAAGGAAGGATGTGAAGAAATAAGAGTTGGTTGGAAGTGGGGTAGAAAGAGTAGAAAGAGGAAGGAGAAGAGAAGGTTTACAACAAAATATTTTAAAGTCCTGGCAAACAACAGTAGACCTATTTGGTTTAGTGACTCTTGTGTAAATACAAAATTACACTTCTTCCTTTCTTGTCCATTCCTCTCCTGCATGCACTTTCCTTCTAATTCATTCTCCCTATTACTGTTCCTATTATAGTTTTACTAATGTTTTTCGAGCCCTTTTATTTCCTCTTCCTTCTACTTTCTATCACAGTCATCAACATCCGTGTCTTGCATCTTTTATATATACCCACTTTGCCTTCACTCCCTTTTCCCATCTTTGC